>JAVXUP010000265.1:25000-162500 GCA_033070095.1 Escallonia herrerae | reverse complement strand
ATGTCTTAGCCTCAGAGTCATCGTTTGGCAGTTACTAGCTCAGGAAAACATTCAAGACTTTGAACAGGCTATCTATTAGTTTAGTCGAGGTTTAAATGTAACCGAACAAAAATACTCCATTATAGATAAGCTATGTTTAACTTTGTACTCTATTGCGTTTAAGTTTTGACACTATATGCTACCCTTTGATGTATTAGCGATAGCACAAACCACATGATTCCCAGTCTTATAGGAAAAAATGGGGAAATGGGTCCTAGCGCTGATAGAGTATAGCTTAACTTACATTCCTCATAAAGCCGTGAAAGGGCAAGTCTTGGCTGATTTCTTGGCAAATCATCCAAGCAATGACATTGTGAAAGAAGTTATCTATGTTGGCATCGTTCCTTGAAAAATGATGTTTGATGGTTCAAAAGCTAGTCAATGAGCTAGAGCCGGAATAGTATTAATTTCATCCATCGGGAATGTTCGTCAATTTGATTTTTAAATTGAAAAAATTGCTCAAATAACCAAGCAGAATATGAAGTTTTGATTATCGGTATAAAAATACTGTTGGATATGCATATAACAACAGTACAAAATTCGAAGATTCTCAATTAGTGGTAAAACAATTGAATAGAGAATTCAAATGTAATGCTCCTGGTTTGGAGATATATTTCAATATTGCTTCGTATTTGCTAGCAAAATTTGATGATGTGACTATATCCCATGTTCTAAGGTTAAACAATGGAAATGCCAACGTCATGGCTCAATTGGCTTCGGGCTTAAGAGTTTCGGGAGAAGTTAGTGAGCAATGGTTAAAAGTATCGAAACTTTGCCATTGATCAGTGATAAATGTAAAAATTAAAAATTGTCAACCCAAACGATATTTCTCAAGATGATTGGACCGCACCCATTGTTCAATTTTTACAAAACCATCAATCAAAGGTAGACACAAAAATAAAGTTGCAAGTAATTGAATAATTTATCCTAGACGACGATTTGTTCAAATGAACACCAGAAGGACTCGCATTAAGGTGTTTTGGGCAGCAAAAAGTTATGTAGGTAATGGCTGAAATGCATAAGGGTACTTATGGTGCTCATCATGCAGGTGTAAAATTGAGATGGATGATTAGAAGACATGGCCATTATTGGCCTACCATAATGGAAGATTGCATCATATATGTAAAGGGATGCCAGGCTTGCCAAAAACATGGCATAGTTCATCGTGCAACTTGTATAAAGTTGCAATCGATAGTGGAACCATGGCCTTTCCGAGGATGGGCCATGGATTTTATGGGTCAAATTACATCCTTTTTCGTCTAAGAAATATGGGTTCATTATCATAGCAACTGATTATTTTACAAGGTGGACGAAAGCCAAACTGATGAAAATGGTTACTCAAGAAAGCGTCATTACGTTCATCAAAAAGAATATAATCCATCGATTCGGATTGCCACAAACAATTACGGCTAATAGAGGCATTGTTTTCACTGGGGGGCAAATACTTGAATTTGCTAAAGAATATAAATTTGAAATAAACTACACTCCATATTATGCACAAGAAAATGGCCAAGCTGAAGTCACAAACAAATCAATTAAACAAGGACAATTGAAGATACCCCTAGTGACTAGCACCGATTATTGTCTGAGGTTCTTTGGGCATTTTGAACTTCTCCAAAGTCTAGCACAGGAGTAACTCCATACATATGCTTTAAGGTTTGGACACAATCCCGTATTGCCCATAAAAATAATGATAAGCTACGATTCCTCCAGTCTAAGTAACTACGAACTTAGGATTTAAGTAATAATAATATCCTTCTGAGTACCATGCAAAATAATATTCCCATGGTAGAATATAATGAAGCCATGGCAATCAAATTGGAAGATCTAGATGACCATCGATTGGGTACTCTGGATAAGTTACATGCTAAAAAATTAAAAAATAAGTAGATCCTACAACAAAAGGGTTTTACCAAAATCATTTGAAGAAAAAAAATTGGTTTGGAAGACAATTCTTCCGATAAGGTCAAAAGACCCAAAATTTGGAAAATGGTCCCCAAATTGGGAAGGGCCTTTTCAAGTACATAAAATTTTAAGAGGGGGGCATATTGGTTAAAATTTTTGAAAGGGCAGTTATATGCCAAATCTATCAACGGTCGACACCTAAAGAAATATATTCCTTCTATGTGGGAGGGAGTCGAGCCAATTGACAGAGAGAGTTTGCATTAGCCTGATGAAGGCTACAAAATACAAAATAAAAGAACTGCTATGATATTAACGTAGTGATCTGAAGCAAATAATTTGATTAAAAGAAAAGATTGTCTGCAAAACAAAACAAATGACAAAAGGAGATCAAACATCAAAAGCAGTTTGTATGTTCCTCCATTACTCCTCCGACTTAGAAACAATCTAGTATGCAAAAGCAAGTTAGGAATGAGCCCTTGCTCATGATTTCAGGGGCTCTTCCGTGGATTTAGCTTAATCGACCACCTTCTATTATATCGCGCTTTGCCGTTTAAGCAGACCTTGTTCTTTTTATTCCAAAGCAGCTATTCTTATCTCCATTCTTTCTTCTCAGCTGTAATTTCTTCAATATCCTTGAAAATTTGCAGGCTGGCTTGATTTTTTTCTTGGATCTTAACATTCAAAGCGTTGATATCTTTATCCACTATATGAATACTTGACTCGATATCCATACCTTGCTTCCAGGAAGAAGATACAAGCAAAACCTGTAATTTTAAAGTAGTAATCAACTATGCTTGAACACTATTCAATGCAGACATGTTGTCGGCCAGGGTGTCAATTAGGTCATTAATTTTTGACAGAGCATTCCCATTGGCTAAAACATCAGATATACGATGACTGAGTAGGTTCTTGAATACATTTAGAATTGGGGTCACATCAACGCTGGGGGCTGGAGTCGATGTCGTCGTTGAGGGCCAAGAAAAAGCACTAATAGCCATTTGAAGTTGCTAGAACTTCTAATTGATATCTTTCGAGACGGGCGTAGAGGGGTTGGTCCTTTTGAAATCGCAATTCATGTAACCTTTCCTATTATCTACGTAATAGATGGGGGAACTTGACACAGTTGGGATAGGCAACGACTCAGGCATTGATGGGATAATGGTTATTTGGACGGCTGACATAGGAGTTAATGCCAAGTCTCTAATGGGATTTGTCACAATAGGGGAAATAACTTCAGTTGGGAATCGAATTTCAGAAATGGGAGAGGCAGGTGATAGAGTACTTCCTGACTGATTAGAGTGATGATCACTAGAACCTTCTTCACCTTGAATGTCCCATGACTCACTGCTTTCCTGTATAAACTGAAACAAGGTGTGGATCATTGATAACAACGCAAAATAAAAGTGTCTGAAACCCACAAACCTACCGAGGTGAAGATGTTGATTGATGAGTTGCAACGACTGAAGGACCCTCGCCACTGATAGTTTCTATATTACTTGGTACGTCAGCAGGGTTATTAGAAAAAACATTGTCACTTGAAGGGGTGCCTTCCTTACTTGTGCTTTTCCTGAGTTAAATTGATGGTGATACTATCCAAATCCTAATAAGGAGGGTAAGAAATAGAATAGGACAATAGATGCAAAAATCAGTAAAAGGAGAAATTTACCTTTGCGACATTATCCTTGCACTGAAGCGAGTCTTACATGCTATACTCTTTTTCAGAGTGGCATTGGGCTTAGCTATAACCGTGCCAACTTGAGTGCTTAGAGGGTCCTCATGCTGATCAACCAGCACGATATTCAGTTTCTTTGAGTACTCCACTCGGACTGGCAGGAACTCTTGCCACAGGGACTCTTGCCTCAGTGGCTAACTTCTTAGCTGGTCTAGCACTTTCAGCAGCTGGATAAAACAAATTAACGATCAAAGCCTTTTGAACGATTGTCATTGGCAAAATATATAAGGACTGAAAAGTTCTTACTTAGGTTTGAAACACTCAGGGATGTTGGAAAACTGATGAGAGCTGAAGTAGTCTGGACATGAGGAATGATATTCAAGGGAATGGCCGATATCGGCTTAATTAATTGAGGATTTGAGGCAGGGTCATCAGAAACTTGCTTTGTCTGCTTTTTACCCTCTTAGACTTCATTTTTCCTCTGAATGAGAGGTACATCAACTTATTCATCGTCCTTTTCCATTCCATCAGTCTCTTCTTCAGCCAATAAATCTTTAGAAGAATCATATGTCGCTCCGGCCGTGTCAAACTCCTCAGGTGAAAACTCGATAACATGTTCTTTCCCTCTCTTACCCCGCACTTGTAGGGAGGATTCTTTAGAAGGAGATTTGCTTCTTTTCTGTGGAGTGGTAGGGTTGTTGCTTCCTCCTATATCAATAGAAAGAAAGTATAATAAGCCAATTAATACCATAAGTCAGAAATGGTACTAAAAGCCGAAGTACCTGGTCGATATGGGCTGTCTGAAGCAAGACGAACCATGCAGTCAACATACCTAATGCCATCAAATAATTTGGAAATATTATCTTGGTAACACGGATCAAAGGGCGAACCGATCCAGTGGTACGAATGGAAAAATTAGACATAGTAAAACTATCCATCGATCGGTCAATGACCTAGTTAGCACCCTAATATGGTTTCAAGTTATTCTTTGAATTCTTTCTTTTGCCTCCAAAAAACCATGATCGATAAAGAAAGGGGCTAGAATTCCCTGGACTAATCCAAAATTTTGGCCAAACTAGGAGGGAGTGTATCATTCATAACTGCAAACTCCTGAAGGTAAGTTCATGATTTGACAGCCCACATGGAGAAAACATCCACAAAGAAAGCTAGCCCATAACATACGGACAAAATCTCAAAACTTTATGCACATCCCTTCATTTATATGGGTAGGAAGAGTCCTAAACCCGATAGGTGCGAACTCTTTAAAGAGGAACGGATGTGAATGCTTAAGATGGGCAAACTCATAGAAGAAGTGGAAACAAGATATGAAGGAATGAAGTTTTATTTCACCCAAAGAAAACAATGTCCATAAGTTAAAAACGAGGTATCAGGCTAGATATGAATAAAAGGAGCAAACTCTGGAAAGTAGGCCTGCAACCATAATTGGACCCACCAAAAGGGGCTGTCGATACTCCTATGTATTTTCTTACCTACCATAATAGAAATAGCCCTGTACAAATTACCCAACAACAAAGGCGTGAGCGCATACTCTACCGTGAGCTAAGCTAATAGCCAAATTCATATATTATTTGGTTAAAAAAAGGCTCGATACACAAAAGACATGACAAGATAGCCACATCCAAAGAAAAATAGCTAGCTCCTTCCAATCGGGCAAAGTATCAGCATGTTTGGAAAGCGATTTTGTGAAATACCTCTCAAAAATTTCGGAGTACTTTGAGGAAGAAAGATCGAGGGATTAACTAGTAGGATTATGGTTGGTCAAAACTTTGGCATGGTTACCAATCCACAAAAGGCCTGTTAGGGCACATACGTCAAATATGGTAGGGGCCATCATCTTAGTCCTTAACATGAAAGCATTGGTAGTAATAGACCAAAAACAAAGCGACGAGGATAGAAGCCATCGGTCTACCTTAGGAGGATTTTTTGACATATGAATTAATTCATAGACCTTGCCGCCTCCATTGATCGGCAAAGGAACTTGACAAACGGTCAACCCACGAACCCCAATCGACAGGAATAAGAGTTGGCTAGGACATAATCAGTAAGCCAGATTCATGCCAGCCTTCCCAATTCAAGTGGGGCGAGCTGAGTAACAACTTCCCCAAATCATCAACTGGATACCCTCTCAAAGGTCGGGGCCTAACCCCAAAAGAAGGACCCAAAATATGGGGACTGATGCATTTTGGATGTTTCTTGGATGGAATCAGAACACGAGTATCGATGGGATCAACATAGGCCATAAGAGCGCCAACGCCCCATCAAGGGTTGGGGGGACATTCAGCCATATCACCTTTATCTCCTATTGGGATAACTCTCTTTTCTACCATAATTCTTGAAGGTTATAGAGAAAGAATAAATAGGGATTTTAGGGTTTGCTGTGGAAAGGTAAGATATGAGGTTATGTTGACAAAAATGACTTAAAAATGACTTAAAAACGAGCCGGCAGCAGAGTTCAATTCGAACTCAACCACATTGAAATGGTTAAAAGCTGAGCCGCTGGAAGTTAAGTTGAAACAATGATTAACTCGCACGACTGTACATGTCGTACGAGTTAAGGGGGTAATGTTGGCAGCATAAATGTTTTATGATGGTTAATAAATGCATAGACACGTGGCATGCTGAAGACAGTGAAAAGTGCCTTGAGAAGTAATTGGAAACAGGCACGTCTGTTATGGTTATTGATAAATTGCCTGTTACGAGTTTGGTATGATAAAGTCAAATGATTTGGAGAAAACACGAGGGAAGCAAAAATTTGAATGGATTGTGCAAAAAGGAAAAAATCGCTAGTAGGCAAGACAATCAGCAGTAGCAGTTAATATATAGACAGGGCTAGAAAATAGGTAGCAGCAGTTGATAAACAATTTTTTGTAATAGACAGCTATCAGCATTACCGAAAAGACTATGGAGAAAGAGCAGTAAACTGGATGGATGTAACGTACAGATGTCAGTAGAAATGACCGATCATGAAGTCTGAGAACTTATTCTTAATAAAGATAAAGATGAATAGTTACAAAAGGAGACGGTTATGAATGAGCAAGTATAAAAGAAGAGAAGAACATGAGAGAAAAAGGATCATCAATTTCACAAACAAAACTAGACTTAGGAGAACAGAGTCTGTCATATGTCGATCGATTTATCTTATTTTTGTCTAGTTTCTTGGATGGTCTGTCTTATACCGATAAAAAATCATGTACTTTGTTATACTTGTGTTCGTTACATTGTAAGGATAATCTTCATTGTTTTAGTAGATGCATCAGTTATCAATTTGTTCAGTACTTTGTCTTCAGCTAGTTTTAATTTTTAGTGAAGTCCTCAGGCCCGAGAGTAAAAAAGATCCCGCACTGTTTATCGGTTGTGTCGTAGGCGCACGATCCATAGTGAATTTGTCCAGCAACGCAAACAGTTTGATTTACTTTTTCTATCATCTACGCTTTGTTTGCACATTTATGTGTGATGGTATAATTGCAAGAGAGTTAACTACACGGTTGACCATTGTACTATTAGGCATATTCCACTTTGGTCACTGAATTTCGATTTGTGTCAAAGTGACCATTAAATTCTTCAATTGATCTCAATTGGGTTACTCCGTTAATTTTGGCTCGTTAACTGCCCATGTGTGAGGCACGTGGAGCTTAAATTAGGGGCAAAATCGTCAAAACATAAAGAACATTGGTTCTCTTTTATTTTTCTAATTTTCTTTCTCTTTATCTCTTCTTCCTCTTCCGATCCCCACTAGCCACCACCCTATCCAACCACCAAAACTACCCAAACTCTAGCAGCCATCACCGTCCAACCATCACCACCACCATTAGCCCTTACCCATAAGCAGTGACCACCGCCACCGCCGTTAACTACCTCCCCTTCCCATCTCATTGTTTATTTCAACCCCAGTCCCATTTCCCCTCAATCTCCCTCCCCCTTCCCCTCCCTTTTTCCATCGATCCCTTTCCCCTTCACTCATGTTCACAGCCCCATTTCTAATTTGTGGAACACGGTGAATACTCCAAGGGCATAGCAAGACGAACTTCATCCTGAAGTTAACTAGCGACAGATCTCGATGGGTCTCAACCAAAGAATCTGATGCTCTGTTCTCCAAAGCCTTGAGTTTACCTTTGAATCACTCATTCACTCCATCGACATACCCTAGCATCAAGCGCAGCGAAAGGTCATCTAGAGATTCGCCCAAATCCTCTAAGATCTCATATCTGATGATAGCAAGGTCAGCAATCTAAATTTGCAGGCCACCCATCGAATCTCTTATCACCACCGAACTCTCGCGGGCACAATACTCACCAGAAGGCACCGAGTTCTTAGGGCTGAAATCATCATAGGATCCACAAGAGTCCCTTATATAACCAGTGAAATCTTGTGTCTTGAGGACCTCAAAACGAGATCCACTTCGTCTAAGAACATAGTCTTGACCATAATCATGGCACAAATTCACATCACTTACCTTTGTAATAGGCAGATTTCCTAAATTGAAATTCCTCTTCCTGGATTTACTAGATTTACCCATCTAATCCAAGAGTTGATACATAGATTCAGCAAAAGTTAGGCAGCTCCATTGAGTTTTAGAGAGAGAGTCAAGAGGATTGTAGAGAAGAACGAGAAGTAGCAAGTAATTTTTGGCAGTTGGTGGTGGATGTGTGGTTATGCTTGGCGGTTGGTGGTGGTGTTGGGTTAGTGGTGGTGGTGGTGGTGTTGGGCTTGAAGGGAAATATGGGGAGAAGCAAGAAGAAGATATTGGAATGACAAATTTACCCCCGAATGAAGTCAATTAACGGACTTGGAGCTAACGGAACATAACAGAGTGACTTGATTGGACAAATTAAGGAATTCAATAGTCAGTTTGACACAAATCGAACTCTAGTAACCAAAGTGGAATATTCTTAATAGTACAATGGTCAACCGTGCAGTTGACTCAATGCAAGAGCTTGAATTTCTTTTTGTCTTCACAAATAAAGGTGAAGAAAATGTCAAAACATTTTGCATACACAAAAGTTTACTTTTTCTTTAACCCACTCTTATGAAACTCATACGCTAGAGGATAACCTTTCGTATCTTAGTTCCTTCTCATATAGGCAATGCCAATATTGACTTGCTATAGGTTAGTGGCACCTGTATACTGGGATTGTAAAAATCTTTCGTTCAGAACGCCAGTATATAGGCAGCTGAACAAAATAAATTTTTCATTGTTCAAGTTTTCTAGTGTTTATTGTTTTATTGTCATTTTAAATATAGATTTCAGAAAACACCAAATTCTAGCACTATTCAACAACTCTTTACAAATACATCATTCGGACACATCTTGACTTATAAACTCACCCAATATAGATGAGTTTCATATTGTTTTTCAGTGTGGTATTTAATAAAGTTTAATTATTTTTTTAAATCTGAAAAGAATATCCAAGCAAGTTAATGCATAATTTTCAGTTTTAGATCTTCTGACATAATTTGGACTACCACAAAGCTTTTTGCAATTTGAAGGCTTTCGAGTTAGCAAACATACTACTCTTCAAGTGGTGAACCCGGCCCATTAGAAGTAGACCGGGAAGCGCCAATAAGCCGTCTTCAAGTGGTAAACCCGGCCCATAAGAAGTAGACCGGGAAGCGCCAATAGGCCGTTTGAACAAATTCTCCCTCTGTCGCCCACCTACACCCAGTACCCCCATGGATTAGTACCAAGCTCTAGTGACCCTCTTCGAACTGCACGGACCTCTCTATCGGAAAACGGAGATGCCTCTGAGATCCACCAATGGACGATGGGGAGGCCAATAATCTACCTGCACCAACCGCGCCGCCGCCCAAGAAGAACAATCTCAGCCGTCCGATCAACATCGACTCCAACACGACGTCGTCTTCCTCCTCCTCCTTCTCTTCCGCCTCTCCTCCGGACTTCCTCCGCCAAGTCCAAGCCGCCTTCAAGCGCCACCGCCCTCTCGGTACTTCTTAGGGGCCATGTTCATAAATTGTGTCAAGAGCATTGTCTAATTTATGAGTTTTGCTACACTACCTCAATGTGAAACTAGCTGCTCTTTCTAGCTTACATTTCTAGCGACTGAATTGAGCATATTAGGGCCATGTTCGTAAATTGTGTCGATATAACACTGTCAAATCTAGCACTTTGGCTACAACACCCTTAATGGAAAACCCGGTTTCCATTTTTAGGTTTCTTTTCTATCCACTGAATTGATTTGATAGGGCCTGTAGTATATTGTGTCAGTCAAATGGTCTAAATTGAGGGCTTTGCTAAAATACCCAGATGCGAATTTAGGGTTTCTGGGTACCTTTTTTGTGTTCTACAGTGCTTGCTTATGATTCTAGGAGTTTTACGAGTTTTAGGTCCTAGCATATGAGAACAACAAAGAAAAGCAAAAAGCAGAAACTTTATTATTATTATTACTCCGTATTATTTTGAGTTTTAGGTCTCAGTCTGTAATTCATGTTACTAACATCGTCTAACTTAGGACTTCGCTTAAAAACCCAAGTGTAAAATTTTAGGGTTTCTTGGTTCTTCATTGTTTTTTTTTTTTTTGGCATTTTTTGATATTACATTGTTGACAACGCCAACCTAGTTACTTTTTCTCACGCTTTGCCAAATTTTACTGTATATCCTCTCACTCACCATGCATTGGCATCACTAGTTTTTCTCTAATGTAATTAGCACCAACTTAGAATTGAAGAAACTTCTCATTTTTTTACTAATTTTGGTCCATATACAAATTGGTCTCCTTGTCGTACTTTTTTGCTTACTCTCCATTTTGGGTTGTTTACTTATGTGGGATTTACAGGTGGGATGCAGTCGAATAGTATAAGACCAAGACGATTAGTGGGTCCTCAACGAGAAACATCGAAGTGCTCAAATTCAAATGTGGGTGCAGTAGTGGAGACAAAGAAGATGCAGGACGAGACCTCAGTGAGCCAAAGAGTCAGGGATTATGTTATGCAGACAAAGAGTATAGTCTCTGTTGTAACAGAAACTCAAGAGGATGGATTGATCACACATGAAGAACATTTAAAACAATTTGATGCTCGGAAAGATCAACCATTAGCTACTGGTGGTAAAAATAACGATACTGTTTCTTCGTCATTTGTAGATTATGAGTATGCCCCAGTGGTTGATTGTCAGAAGAAGGTCCAATTTGCAGTGGGGAACACAAGAACTCAGGGTAGTAAATTGCTGCATATGTAGCTTAATTACCATAGTTACTGTGCTAAATGAGTAATATTATCTTTTTTTCTTTTAATCATGTCACAGACATATCATATTTCTTTTTATAAATGCTTGATCAGGTTTGCTAACATATCAAGTTTGATTTTGTCACAGATACTTTATCTATTGCAAATTATAACATGACCTGTAGATTAGGCAAACTATACATATTATCAAATAATCGCGTATGCTGCATACTGTCTATTCAGGGGCCAATGACCGAATGGCCATAGGAACAGACTACTTGCCATCTCATATGGGTTCACTTGCATTGACAGAAATGGAATGGGATTTGAGCAATCAAGTGGAGGCTTTACCTGCTATCAGTCAAGAAATGAAGCACACAAATCTTCAAAATGTGGAAGTGGATGCTGGTTTAAGATCTGATGATGGGATTTTGTCCTTGGCCACGAAGGGAGCTACAGAAGTTCAGGATCAGCTGCACCAATTTAGAAACTTTCTGCATAGTGACTTGAGCCACCCCATGACTCAATCTTCAGTTGCTGGGTCTTCTTGCGCTACCACAACACTAGTGAATTCAGCTTCTGCCCCCATTCTCAATTCAGCAACTTATTTTCCCCATCCCCAAAATATTAGCTCTCGTGTGGGCATAGAATCTTTGGGAGGTTGTAATGTAAATAGTCGACCTCTGGCCCCGCGAGATTTGGTGCAACATTTACATCTTTCACCCAAGTACACCACTGGAAGGTTAGCTCACAACCCAGTGAATGCAGCCCAAGCTCCCACATCTTCTATGGACACTCACATCGAAGTCAAGGACTATGACCTATATAAGAAGGAGCAAAGCAATGTGTCTAAGGAACAGGAAGTCCCAAAAGACCCACCCCCTCTTCATGACAAGTCATCAAAAGGGAAAGGATATGTAGGTGATCTTACTGATGTACAATCTCAGGCTCCCTTGTCTATAAACCCATCGACAGACGTAAAGGTTGAACCTACCAAGTTAGAAAAACAGGAAAAGGGTGAAGGCGGTAAAGCGACATCTGCACCTCGCAAAAGAAGCTATGATCCTGATTTGTTTTTTAAGGTCAATGGGAAGCTTTACCAAAGGCTTGGCAAGATAGGCAGTGGTGGAAGTAGCGAGGTCCACAAGGTCATTTCACAAGATTGCAAAATCTATGCCTTGAAAAGAATTAAGCTTAAAGGTCGTGACTATGCTACTGCTTATGGATTTTGTCAGGAAATTGAATATTTAAACAAACTGAAGGGAAAGAACCACATTATTCAACTCATTGACTATGAGGTAAGTACTTCAGACCTATGATTTGATATTGTTGTAAATTACTTTGTCGTGTATGTGGTGCACAGTTTAGATCTTTGATTATAGTAAATAATAAGGCATATGATGGTCCACCTGGCATGTAAGGTTGGCTGTGGATAAGGACAGTTATGATTTTTGAGCAGAAACAATCTGTTGGATTAACATCAAAACAGTTTTGTTTTGGGAAATGTTAGTTCCGGATAATATGTTGGTGTCATTTCATCATGATGGACCATGAGGATTTGTCTTTTTGAATATACTGTGCTTCAAAGCTGTTACTGAAGAGGACCGCAACCCGTTATCAGCAAGCTGCGGGAGTTCTAGTTTGTCTATTAGATCCATATGTCTGAACATCTCGATTTCCTAACCTAAATACTCTCTTTACCCAATGCACATCTATTCAGAGGTTGCCAAGCTCCACGGTCCTTCACCAGAGTCTGGAGCCTTCTTGTAGATATGTTTGTTTAATCACTGACATGTCAGGTTAAAAATTGACCATCTTTTCAGTTTTCGTGGGAGTGAGGTTCCCGGAGTACGGTGATGACTGATGATTATCTTTGCTAGAAACTGAATAAGCAGGCTTCTTCTGTATGCGATTCTATTGTTGTGCCATGCATTTTGTACTGGAGGTACATTTTCCTTGTAGAAGCATTTGGAGGGTTTCTTTTAAGGTACCTTTCTTTGTGGGTCAGCTGTGCGTGGAGGAATATTGACTGTTGATCACATTAGAAGGAGAGGGTAAATCTTGACTACATAGTTCGTCAGGTGTACGAAGCCTGAGGAAATCATTTAGTTTGCCTCTTTGTTGGGAGAGCCGTAGTTTACAGACTGTTTTGCACTGCTAGGTCCAGTGAGAGGATGGGTGGGGTTGAGATGAAGGTGGAGCCTTCTTATGCAGTCCATTTGGATGGAGAGGAATATACACGTATACCAATCCTGAGCGGAGCACCCAAGAGTTATCTTAAGCAAAGGTCACGTTCCTGAGAAGAGCTCGGAACGTAACCTTTAACTTTGGTACATTTTGCTCACTTATACAGCTATGCAGAACATTAAGAATGTAGTTACATGTCAAAATGTCACATGAAAGCCTTGTGATTCTCATTGGAGTTTTTAGCTTCACTTTAGTGCATCTGTTGTCTAACTTAAGTGTTTCTGAGACTATTTTGACACCCATTTACCTCTCAGGTGACAGATAAGTCTTTATTTAAGGAAGTCATGAATGGTTCAATGAGTAATAAGGATACCAGAGTCAGGGAAGATGGAAATATAAGCATGGTCCTCGAGTATGGAGAAATTGATCTGGCCCACATGCTGTCCCAGAAGTGGAAGGAAATGGATGTCTCCAATTCAAGTATAGATCAGAACTGGCTCAGGTTCTACTGGCAGGTTCTTGGCCTACTCCTTACGTTCTTGTTCATTGTTTTGTCCAGTTATCTCTATTTGGCCGATATGCATGAATTCTGATTGGTACCATTACATGCATCTCCTATTCCTTCAGCGGCATTAATTTCCGGAAGCCATCTTCTTTAAACTCTGTTGACCATACTCCTGTAACACACGATGCATTTCTTTGTCACTTGTATGCATTAAACACGACCATTTTCTTTGAACGTGTCTTGATGCTCTTCTGCATAAAGTATGTCTCCATGTTCACCCGACCTGTATCACTTAAAACCTTCTCCCATGCCAAGTTTTAAATAGTGTGATTTACAAAATCACTTTCTGTTACAAGTAGCAGACCCTTATCAAGTTAATTTTTGCAAACAGTGCCTTTAATAACATATTCTTGTGGCGCCTTTTCAACTTTCTCGACCATTTAAAGTAGTCATTTTCTTCTTCCATGTGTTACAATCCATGTAAGTAAAGTAAATTAGTGAATTTCCTTTATCTAAGGAATCAAATTCTGCACCTGAGTATTTCACCTCTTGTGTTTCTGAATGATCTCATCCTTCAAGGTTTTTACCACTTATTCTGTTTCTTCATTTTTGAGCATTTTCGCCAGTTTTTGTCGCTCCTTCTCTCCTTTTCAACAAAATTTTCAACTTTTATCTCTTCAGCTTTCTAAATTCAAAAGCTTGAAGCTCTTCCTCGCTCGGTCTCTTCCATTTCTTTGACTCTACAAGCGTTGAACTCTTTCCCTCCTCAATTAGGGTGTCTTAGTCATGATTCACATTTTTTGTCTGTAAACTCATCTTCTTTGCAACTTTATGCCCAACACTCTGTGTTGGTAACTAGTCACCTCTAAGGTCAGAAGCTATGACCTTATTCATTTGCCAAACGTAACTTGGAGACCTTGAATCTTCACTCTGCACCCATATATCGTGATGGACAGTTTTCTGCAATCGAAGTTTCTTTTCTTCTTTCTTTTGTCGAACGGACCACATGCACAGCTCACATACTTTCAGGTGTTATGTAAGGGCACTTCTCGTTCATATAATTTGAGAACATCCACTTTTCACACCAAACATCCATTTGGATAGTTTCCTCCTGACCATAATGAACCTAAACCGTAACACCGTAACTCCTCCAGGACTACTGTGGCTCTGATACCACAATGTTACGAACGCTGTCACCAACTTACTCTTTGCGTTCCCTTTTAACTAGTGTGTGTGTGAGAGTGAGCTGGTGACCCTTTGTCTCGAATACTATCTTTGTGTATTGCACAAGACATGTGCATGATGCGATTGACTATACGTGATGCCTCCAGCACTAACTACTTGGGCTATAGCCCCTTGAGGGAATAGGAGAATATGAAGTTGTAAACCTTAATAAGACATGAGGGGCCCGTGATCTCATCGCTGTTGGTTGTTTCATGTTTGTTAGAGTGACTGCATACTCACTGCACCTAAAATGGAATATTTACTAATTTCATAACCGTAATTGAGCCTTACATTCAGAATTAAGCAGATATTTCTATCTATAGCAAGCTAAGTGAAGTTCTTATGTTCCTTGGAAGACAAGATTCATTTTAAGCAGATGGCCTTGTTTGAGCTTTGGCCTCTCAACTCCTCACGACAAGTATTATATGCTTAAATATTTTTCACTTGAAAGCTTGCATAAATCAGATTCAGATCATTTGGTGGAGTTGATGAAAAAAGAATAAAAATACGATTGTCCAGTTTGGTCGCTGGACTGTCAGATGATGAGATCGTCTTTGTTTTTGTGAGGTTGAAAAAATACTGATTAGAGTGGCAATGCCATAATTGTTTCCACTTTGAATTTAACTTGGTTGCTTAACTATTCCATCTTTGCTGAATTTGGTAATCTTTGGATACCAATTCCATTGTCATTTTCATATTTTTAGAATGATGAAAAAGGTTCCTTTGGTGAAAAGAAGAAAGCATGTACAACCTTGTTAATATTCCGTTTTTGAGAATGTGACAGTAGTAAAATGTGATTAATAGTATACCCAAAAATATGAAGATACTGAATGTTGTTCAATTAATTTTCATTGTCAAAATTAGTAGTACAGATTCAAGTAAGTGTGGATAGTATGTTTGCAAAGGTGTTCCCAGAACAGTAAATTTGGTGTTCTTGAAACCAGAGGTTGGAAATGATAAACAAACAAAAGTTCATTGAAAACGTGACAGTCAAAACAGTGAATGCATACAGGCATAGAAGATATACTCTTTAGACAATATAATATACTATGTTAGTGCACTGTGTGTGTGGTGCTACCTGCTATACGTTATATAGTCGAGTAGTTAAGTCCTTTGATGATCTACGTAGTAAACCTGCACACAGCCTGCTGGTTCTCTGAAGGGGTCTTTTTTTGAGAAATATTTGAACTCCTTTCGTAGATCCCAAGTTGCCAAAATCTTTTCAATAAGTAGCGCTCCATTTGTTTACTTTCTCCTCTTTCTAAAAGTAGGTTATGGAATACCAGGGTTTTCCAGTTGTATTCGGTACTATCATCAAGTCAAAAAACATGTACCCCCTCTGCATCGGAACATCACCTCCCCTTCCCCCACTCTCTCCCCCGCATACCCGGCATTAGCAGCCCCATAAAACCACTGTAACTCCAGCCACATCTAGGGTACACCATCGTAGCTCTTGTGCTACCAGTGAGTTCAATGGATGCCTCCTCTCCAATGTCAGCTGGGGCAGCGCGATGATTGTACTCTCCGGAATGGTGGTGATTTTAACTGGAATACCGCTGTGGAGTGGATGTTATATGGTGCTTATATGATGGCATTGAATATGAACTTTAGGGTACTGTGATGAATTGAGTCAATGGCAATGGATAGTTGAGTTTACTGACTCTGGCACATAGTTGCAATTATGTAAATGCTGCATGGGTTTTTGAGAAGTAAAAAATACTAATGAAATGTTTGATTTTTATACGTCGAGAAATTACGAAATGTAGGGAGTAAAAGAGAACATGCTGTCATCAGGAATATTTTATTATGTAAACTGTCTGATAAGCAAATAGAGGGTTCTAACTATTGGTTTCGCAGAGCTCTATAATAGGTATAACCGTACGAGGTTGGTAGAAGTTACAGTTGTTGCAGATTTTCAATCGACTATCTACATCTAATTTGCTATATGTAAGTAGCTAGTTATCAGTTTTCTTGGGTTTGGTGTTTTCTACCACCTGCTTTTGTCTAGTAATGTAACAAATGGAAATTGCTCAAATAGGCTCTTGTATTTTAGATGCCCATCTTAAAGAATCACATTGTGCACCATGTGGCCCTATAGCAGATTTAATTCCTTCTACTCTCTTACCACCACCACCACCACTACCACCATTTCATCCATCAACTAGTACGAATTTTTTTCCCTGGGGAAGATATAAAGTGTCTTATGACATGCAGTGCTTTGTTGTCGTACATATTGTTGCACCTTGTTTGTGGTGTACTTTGACAGAGGATATCTAATTGTACTTTGTAAACATGGCAGCAAATACTTCTGGCTGTTAACACTATACATGAAGAACGTATTGTGCACTCAGACTTAAAGCCCGCTAATTTTCTTCTTGTCAGAGGTTCACTAAAGCTTATTGATTTTGGCATCGCCAAAGCTATACTGAGTGATACTACTAACATCCAACGAGATTCGCAGGTGAGTTGTATGTCCTCTTTCCTTGAGTTTACTGAGTATTGCTCTACAGGTGCAACATAACCTCACCGTCTCTTCCCCTATAGCTTTTCAATTGGCTGTTACACTGAATAGAACAAAACACCGAGCACATTAATATGTCTTGGATATATTTTCTGTTTGAGTCAGTTTAAAGTGGCACTAGAGGAAGGAACAGTTTCTGTTAACGATTCTTTGCCTTAACTAAAATTAATTTACTGTTGCAGGTAGGTACACTGAGTTACATGTCTCCTGAAGCGTTCATGTGCAATGAGACGGATGCGAATGGAAACACCATTAAGTGTGGTCGTCCATCAGACATCTGGTCACTTGGTTGCATTCTTTACCAAATGGTTTATGGAAGAACGCCCTTTTCTGAATACAAGACATTCTGGGCAAAGTTCAAAGTCATAACGGATCCAAACCATGAAATTATATACGAACCAGTTTCCAACCCATGGCTTCTAGATCTTATGAAGAAGTGCCTTGCGTGGGACCGAGATGAAAGATGGAGAATTCCTCAGCTACTTGCACACCCTTTCCTTGTTCCCCCGCTCCCAGCCCAATTATCCAGCCCTCAAGATCTTAGCTGCAGTCTGCTTCAGTTGATTGAAGAGTCCAATGACAATGACGAGAAAGCTCTGACGCTATGTTCTCAGCTCCAAAAGCTGCTGAGGGACCCTAGGCCAGCAATAGCATCTCAGGTATCGACATCAATAGACCAACAACGTAAATTGCTCTGTGAAGTGTCAAACCTTTGCTTTCAACTCCAAGAACAGTTGGCAAATTCAGAAAGGGGTTAGATGGTAGGTTACCACATTGTGTGAGTTCTTTCATCTAGCATTATAGGTCTGGTAGGGATTTGGTCCGGGGCTTTAGTCAACCAATCAGTGCCTTACGCCCCATTTGTAGATTTTTGTTTTAACTTACCCTCTGATTTAGTATGGTATAGTCTGTAAAAAGGAAAAGGAAATGAAGAATGCATGAAGTTGCTTGTGCATTAACTTTCCACCGCTTTGTCCTGAATGAATACGGCCTTATTAAGTCCCAGGAGACTCCATGTACTTCATAAAGAAAAATTGATCTGTATCGTATGTACATGTAAATTAATAAAGCTTCGATGTATTCTCTTTTCTTGATTATATGTAAAGTGTGTGAAACTACCTACTGATGTTACAAAAATCTCGATTTAGCAGAACGATTTTTGCACGCTGGTCTTGCTACTGCTTCTCTGCTGTTTCTATTGATCAATGCCTTTTCTTTACCCTTAGTGTGGCCAAACTGCTCCAGTTTCTCGAAAACGAAAGGATATTCAGGAAGAAGTTTGGCTATAATTCAACCCCACCCCTCCACTAACTGGTAAGTGGCACTTAAATTCTTATGCCAAAAAGTGCTAATGAGATTTGTCGCTGAAGTTTCTTATAGAACTGTCACTAACCATATTTAGTAACCATTAGTTTTCATTATACGACCCATTTTAGCAAAAGAGCTACACTGTTTTGCAGCCAAATTATTTCCCATGTGTAACCACGCAAATCGGCGTATGGTCACTTAAAATTGATACTCACAATCATGGCTTATGTAAAAGAAAATAATAATAAGGACCTAGGACCCTTTACCCAAAACCAAAAAGAACAAAAGAAGAAAGAAAAAAGGGTACTACATAAGGCCTCGTTGGATTACAATTGTCCATTTTCTGGTATTGTTGTGTTATTCTATTTACATTTTTTCTGAAAAAGTTATTTGTGTTGCTTTCTTTCACCTAATCGTATCCCGTTAGCCCCTTACCTTTGTATTTTAAGAAGGAATGTTTTTATCTACGATTCTTCTTGGACCTTTGTTTCTGATAGTGTCCTTACGGTGCACGCTGATAGGAATTCAGGGTGTTACACCCAGTCTTGGATAATGGATGGCTTTAGAAAGGGCTAACAAGTCTCTCATTGAAGAAGTGGTTTATAGATTTTTGTAGGCAGAATGCACAAGATGACATGCTGACTAATTAAGTAGAATGCAAAACTAGAATTCTGAAGTGAAGAGGATATGTGTACTGAAGGAATGAATTTCATATTGTTACCATGGCTTTCTTTCTGATCGCGTAATCTAGAGACCTGTTTCCATAACACTCCGTACATTCATTTCCGAGGTGCTAGAAATAAATACTGTTGTCCGGAAAATAAAAAGGCGACAATTTACTCTAGAGTGCTGAAAGATTAAAAAGGATGGTTTCGGGGTCAAAATCTAGTTTCAAAAAGTTTTGGGACCATCTTGTCGAGCATTGAATTAATCCTTTTATTCATCTAATAACTAATTCATTTTGCGATCGTCTTTCAATTATAGCTGGTCTAGAATTCGAATTCTTCAGCTCAGTTCTTTGCCAACTCCTCATAAAATAGTTCTATTCTGTTGTTGGCCATTACTTAATGTTTTCTGCATTCCATCCCCGTAATTTTCACCAGTTAGGGTTCTTTTTGTCTTCCCCTCTTTAGTTCCTTGTTCAACCAGTTTTCTCCTTCTACAACCATGGCTTCGATTGGCCACCGTCCTGAATGTTGAATATCTAGGGCACCTTTTTTGGAGGACACATTTTGCTGGGAGGGAGAACAACAACCTTCAATCTAGTCCTCAAGAGCTTCTTTTGCTACTATACATAGCAAATTCACCAGTGTCTGCTGGGAATTTGCTTCTTGAGCAGATACTACTTTCTCAGATCGAACGTGGTAAATTTTCATTCTCCCCAATCTCCTTCAAATCTGCCAACTCCAATGTTAGTAAAGGGGATGCTTGGACTGAAGACATCTTGTCCCAACCTAATTATAGAGCCGTCGGAATGAGGGTACGTGTCCACACTCTGAGAGGCAAATTTTGCTGTTCCTTCTGTAAACCCTCTCTCCAAATTTCGTCTCCGTCACCACCATCGGCTTTCTCGGTGGATGGTGACATGGTAGTTAGGCTAGATCTCTGGTTGTTTGGGTTGCTGGACGGCCTTAGGCGCTGCGTCGGTCAATGGTTCGCCTTTGGTCTGCCGTGTTTTCCACGATTTCGGCGCCGATTAATTGGATGATGTTATCTTGCAGGGTAAGCTGGCGGGGTCTTTGGTGGATCCAAGTGAGTTTGGTGAGTCTAGGTCAAGGTATTTTTTCTACTAGCTAGGGCTAATCCCCCCACCCCACCCCAGTAGATTCCCCTTCCCCGTTGATCTTGAAAGGATGTGTGTTGTGCGATTAAAGTAGGTTTTCTTTCTGCCTATTATAGGTTAGTTTGACTTAGGTTCGGTGGGCAGAGATAGGGCTGAAGTGGTTTAGTCGGTGGCTGTTGGTGGTTGTTTGGGGTCTTTGTCTGGCCATGTGATGGTTGTGAGGGGCTTCTGTTGGGGCTTTGGTTTGCTGATACTGATGGGCCTTCTGCTGGAGAGCTGCTTGGGTGGCTTTTGTTGAGCTGCTTGTGAACCGTTGGTCAGAGACGGTGGGTTTTCCGGCGCCGACGTGGATGCAAGGGCATCAAGGCACGTGGCAGCGACAGGGACAGGTGTTTTGAATTTGGGTTGCTGGCTGGCAAGCTGTCGGTGTTTGACTGGTTGTGCTTTTAGCTTTATCTAGTTTTTTTAGTTTAATCTTTATCCTGTTTTTGGTGGTTTTATTTTTGTGTCTTCTCTTTGTAGGTTGTATCAATAAAAAAAATTAAAAAATTAATCTAAATGTATATAAAAGCACATATGAGATTAAATAGTTAATCATTTATTTCCTTAAAGTATATTTTTCTAATTGAATTTTTCATAAACGGTTAAGGGTGACTAAGGGCATTTTCGACTTTTAACATTTCTTTTTCATTAAAAACCCTTTTTAAAGTAGAGACTTATTTAAATATAAGGTTGTTTTTTACTTCTTATTCAATATTAAGCATCTTTCCTGAATTACCTTTTATTAAAATATATATTCTTATTAAAATTAAGGATTATTTTGACTATATATATATATATATATATATATATATATATATATATAGGGGGCCGATCCACATCTACCGGTGGGAAAATAACAATTTTTCCACCGAACCGCAGGTAAGAGCAGCGGTTGGGAAAAAGGCGAACGGAAACTGCATTAATGGCGAAAAAGGCATGAGGAAATGGCGAGAAAATGGTGAAAAGGAGAAAAAGGACACCAACCGCATGAAGAAGCAGCGGTTGGCATTAATATGCCCTGCCACGTGGCGTCCCCCCACCCCTGCCACGTGGCCCAACCCCATGGCCCTTGCCACGTGGCGTCCCCCACCCATGCCACGTGGCCCAACCGCGTATACAACCCGCGGTTGGGGCGATGGCCCCTGCCACGTGGCGTCCCCCACCCCTGCCACGTGGCCCAACCGCTTATACAACCCGCGGTTGGGGCGATGGCCCTACCACGTGGCGGCCCCCCCCCTGCCACGTGGCCCAACCGCATAAACAACCCGCGGTTGGGGGCGATGGCCCTGCCACGTGGCGTCCCCCCCGGTAATGCCCCACCTGGTGTCCTTCCCCTCCTTATTGTGATGCCACGTGGCGTCCTTCCCTCCCCCCATGATGCCCCCCACGTGGTGTCCTTCTGCCAAATTTTTTTTTTTTGCCGCCGCCTTTGACCGCTCAATCACGGGTTTTTTTTTCTGTCTTTTTTCTTCTCTCTTCCTCACTTTTTTCTGTCTTTTTTCTTCTCTCTTCCTCACTTTTCTCTCTTTATAATCCCCTCCCCCGAACCCTTCTTCTGCACTCTATCATCTTTACCAACTTCCTTCGTACTTCATATCTCACCTACATAATCTCCACAACAATACAAACCAAAAAATTTTACGCTAGAAGATCGGTAGATTTTTCTTTAAATACATCAAGTCACAACAAGTAAGTATTTTGAATTTCCTTATAATTCAATGTTAGGTTTATACAAATCAGCGTATTACATTTATAGATTCCAAAATAGCGATTTTTTAGGGCGCCAAATATAGACAGTTTTTCACGAATTTATAAAAAATAGCTAGAGCTAGATTTTGCCAAAATGCAAAAAAGAGACCCTAGTTATTCTTAAAGGATCTGTCTCAGGTAAAAATTTCAGATTTTTCCAAAGACTGGAAAGGGGTTAACTGATACGGGGAACCTTGTAACTCTGCAGTGTATTTTAAAATATCAAGCTAGCGCGATTTCGCGCGAAAATTTTATGAGAACCCTAGGATGTTGGGAAGTTCCATTCCCCAGGAATTCGGGCCATTCCGAAGCCGTTACCTATTTTTTTGGCCGAACGGCCCTTTAAGCGCTTGATCCGGACACCGGTTCGGGATTTTTGGGCGAAACCTCCGTAAAATACTTTTTAGGTCAAGAATGAATTCAGGGAGCCTAAAATAGCATTTCGAAGCACTTTTGATATTTTTCGATGCCAGGGGGCATTTCGGTAATTCGCCGCCCCGAGAGGGGTATTTCGGTAATTTTACAGTGCTAAGTTTTTCGACGGACTTTTTAGTCCAGAAATGTAATTACAAAACCTGAAATGTTGTTTTGAAGCTGATTTGGCGCGCGTAGGGGTGATAATGAATCCCCGGGGGCATTTCGATAATTTGTCGCTCTGCGAGGGTATTTTGGTAACTGAACGTTGTAACACAACTGGAGGAAATAATTTTCAACACTATGTGTATTCCTAGGGTGTAACACTATGTGTGTTTAATGTGAATACGAAACGTAATTGTCGCTAAAGGTGAAAACTTAATTAGACAGTTTTTTCACGAATTTATAAAAAATAGCTAGAGCTAAATTTTGTCAAAGTGCAAAAAAGAGACCCTAGTTATTCTTAAAGGATCTATCTCAGGTAAAAATTTTAGATTTTTCCAAAGACTGGAAAGGGGTTAACTGATACGGGGAACCTTGTAATTCTGCAGTGTAATTTAAAATATCAAGCCAGCGCGATTTCGCGCGAAACTTTTATGAGAACCCTAGGGTGTTGGGAAGTTCCATTCCCCCGGAATTCGGGCCATTCCGAAGCCGTTAGCTAATTTTTTGGCCGAACGGGCTTTTAAGCGCTCGATCCAGACACCGGTTTGCGATATTTAGGCGAAAAATCCGTAAAATACTTTTTAGATCAAGAATGAACTCAGGAAGCTTAAAATAGCTTTTTAAAGCACTTTGGATATTTTCTCATGCCAGGGGGCATTTTGGTAAGTTGGTTTATAATTATATTTTGTTCTTAGAGGTATGAATTTCAGCCCTGGACCTCATGATACATCAATCCTATACGATGACGATGACCACGTCGCGAGGCACGTATTTGACGGTGTCGATAGGGGTGTTTTGGAAACAATTCAAAGCACAAGGCACCTTGAAGAGTGGGTACTAAACAAGGAACAAATACAGCTATTACACCGTCAAAATTTAACCCTGTTCACCGATTGCGGGAAATGGTCTCGACACGACGATTGCCTTATATCCGCTCTAGTTGAACGATGGAGGAGCGAGACGAACTCATTTCACTTCCGGTTTGGTGAAATGACTGTTACGTTAGAGGACGTCGGATTTATACTTGGAATCCCATGTCACGGCAGACCCGTTACTCTGAACGTGCCGTCTGCATCCATAGCGAATATGGCTATGCAGTATTTTCCGGGAATTCCAAGGGCAGCTCTTACAACAAACGGCGTCAAGCTTAAATGGCTGAGAGAGCAGTACGGCGTGCTACCGGATGAATACACTCCTCATGATTTCGTGACGTATACGAAGGCATTCCTTCTGTATATTATTGGAGCTATATTACTTCCGACGCATTCGAAAAACACGGTGCATCCGAAGTATATGGTGTTCTTGGAGGATCTTGAGGAGGTATACTCGTATTCGTGGGGTTCAGCTGTCCTTGCGCACCTATATCGAGCACTGCATAAGGCTACGAGAAACGGTGCCAAGTCCATTGCCGCCTGCCTGACTCTATTACAGGTATGAGCATTTATTTTCTTGGTCGGATCCTTAGTCAATATATTCGGGATTAATTACTAATTCCATATAATGTTTGCATTCACAGGTTTGGTCTTACGAGAGGCTACCCATGGGTCGTCCACAACCGTTGGTAGATTCCGATGAGACGTGGCCTAGGGTGTGGGCCTGGGGGCCTACGACCAACCGGAGGAGGAGACGGGTAGACCCTCACCACCATCTAAAGTTCTATCGGGGGGAACTAGAGATACTAGATGCATCCCAGGTGACGTGGCAGCCATATGGCAAGGTGATGCATCTGTTGGATGAGTGGTGTTGGCAACTTCCGGTGTCGTACGTGCTGGCAGGTTTGGTTCGGGTGCCGCTCATTCACTTCGAAGAATGTGAGTTTCAGATGCCCGATCGAGCTATGAAGCAAGCTGGCTGTCCACAAGGGATACCAAAACCCGCTGTAGACATGCGGCCATACAGGGGTGGTCGAGGGCCGAACTTCGAGGTGGCTGATGCCTTGATTTTGTTGGGTGACGAGGTGCACCAGTGGAATACCTGGCAGGAAACGTATGATAGCCTTGTATCGCTGAAGCACGACGGCATTAGTACTGAGGAATACTTACAGTGGTTTCTCAGGGTGACGCGCACGAGGGTGAATCGCCCTTCCCAGGTGAAGAAGACATCGTATGCGCCACGTGAGGTCTATGACCAGTTCTGGGCATTGGCCATTGTAAGTCATGCTAGTGTTGTTTGGTAATTTATTTGCGCACCTTATCGACCATGCCTGAAATGATTAGCCATATTTTCTATGCATGTTTTTTAGGTTGACCAGGGCATTGAGGTGTTCAAGCAGCTGGAGTCGTTTGACTGGTTTGTCGCGCAGGCTCCTGACAATCTCAAGAGGTCCATTGAGAGGTACAAGACTGAAGTTCAAAACTTTAGTCTTGCGTACCGGGGTTACTAAGGGGAGCCGTCTAGTCGCCCTCCTCCTGACGCGTACGACTATCAGCCCCAGAGTCAGGTGTGGGAGCCGTATAGTCGCTTGCCTCCTGACGCATACGACTCTCAGTGCCAGAGTCAGGTTCCCCAAGTAGGAATCCAGGCCTCGCGCCCAAGCTTTCGGTCGGACAAAGGACAAGCGACGAAGCCATTGAGGCCGGACAAGATGGGTTGGATCGACCGGCACTACTTCGGGCATGAGCCTGTCAATTCAGCAGACTTTCCCCTTGCGACATTCCTAGGTCATGAGGATATCAGAACGTTGGCGCCGGAGACAGATCTTTCAAATTTTGTCATGAACGCTTACATAGAACTGCTCCGGATTAGAGAGCAACATTTTAACCGTTCTGAATATTTGAAGCTTAACATGTATCCCACTCATTTTGTGGAATTAACGGTGAGAGAATTCACAGAATGGAGGCGAGGGGGCGGCAGGAGTAAGTGGAAACCAGGTCGAAACGTGTTAGGCATGATGAACGCAGACTATCAATGTCCCGCTGCTGATGCGAACCTTATCATGATACCTTGTCATCATGCAAACCACTGGTTCCTATTAGTTCTCCATCCAGCGTTCAGAACAGTTCACATATACGATAGCCTAAGGGAGGACGAGCCTGGACAGCTGCTGGCACAGATGTACAACGAGTACATCACTTTAGTGGTTAGTTTTTATTTTTTGACCTTGGCTCATAGTATATTGTTCTTGTTTCATAGGCTTGATTCTCGTTTTTATTGTTGGATGCAGACTACTGTCCTCTCGCTAGCGTGCGAACGGCCACAGGGGGACCCTTGGACGGTCGTGATGATAAAGGACCGACCAAAGCAATATAACGGTCACGATTGCGGGATTTACGTCCTCAAGTACATGGACTACATTGCTCGCTCGGAAGTGCTCAAACACTCCTCGTGGACTAGGAAGGATGCCTTGACGTTTAGGTATAGGATAGCCTGGGAGCTGAAAAAGAATGAAGCTAGACGCCTTCATTACCATTATCCTGACGTGCGTGGCTAGCTGCTGTGATGTTACAAAAAACTGTACCAAAAAGAAATGTACATAATTTTTCGCATGCTATGAATTTGGCGCTAAAATGTGCGCGAATATACCTTTCATATGACGCATTCGAAAAAATTACGCGTCTCGCTTTTCGCCGAAATTCATAGAAATGGGCTAACTAGCGTGCATGAGGTGCAATGAGAGAAAAAAAAAGTGACAAAAAAAATTATAACTTTTTTCGGAAGCTATCAATTGGGCCTTAAAGTGTGCCCGAATAGGCCCTTCCTAGGAAAACCCAAAAAATAATGTGTCTCGTTTTTCGCCGAAATTCTTACAAATGGGCTAACTAGCGTGCCTGAGGTGCAATGAGCGAAAAAAAAGTGACAAAAAAAATTACAATTTTTTTCGGAAGCTATCAATTGGGGCCTAAAGTGTGCCCGAATAGGCCCTTCCTAGGAAAACCCAAAAATTAATGTGTCTCGTTTTTCGCCGAAATTCTTACAAATGGGCTAACTAGCGTGCCTGAGGTGCAATGAGCGAAAAAAAGTGACAAAAAAAATTACAACTTTTTTCGGAAGCTATCAATTGGGGCCTAAAGTGTGCCCGAATAGGCCCTTCCTAGGAAAACCCAAAAAATAATGTGTCTCGTTTTTCGCCGAAATTCTTACAAATGGGCTAACTAGCGTGCCTGAGGTGCAATGAGCGAAAAAAATTGACAAAAAAAATTACAACTTTTTTCGGAAGCTATCAATTGGGCCCTAAAGTGTGCCCGAAAACGGAGTTACCAAAAATATCAATAATCCACAAACCAAATCACAAATTAAAGATTCCACAAACCAAATCACAAATTTAAACATTATAAAAGTTCAATTTATACAACTGAAACATTAACCCTAACACTCTTCCTCATCATCGTCCTCCTCGACCATACTGCCAGGTTCGATACCTAACACTTTATAATGGTTTCTCTTGTCATGATCAGTCATCTTATTACACAACGCACACTTTCGTAATTTTTTTTGACCCGTTGCTTCTTCAATCGGATTCTTCATGCGTATTGCTCGTTTTCGCCCTTTTGTTTGAGAAATAATTGGATCAAAAATGTCGTCCTCCTCACCTTGTAGGTCAGTGCCGTCAATGACTGGCTGTTTGGCTCGATTGAATCTACCGGCTGGAGTCGTCCGAGTAGTCGGAGTGTCCACAGTTTCTGGTAATGCCATCCTAAACTGTGCATGCTTAGCCTTATCCCGTGCGGCTGCTTCAACTTGATACCTGTACCCATCAAATGTCGACGCTGCATCCATTGATAAACCGTGCATGATGTTACAAAGGTGATTATATCGCAGCGACTCAGATTGCTCGAAATCAACTGAAACATTGGGCACGTAAGGAATGTGACCGTGGACTCTATTGGCTTCCTTCGTCCACCGTTCCAAGATATACTGTGGAGGGATTTCACTAGCATTCTTGGCGCTCAAAACCCTCAACGCGTGTCGACAAAGTATACCTTTATGCTCAAACAGTTGACAGTTGCAATTAACCAACCCGGTGTCCTTACAAACTGCTACGGTAAAATGTCGTCTGTTCCTCGGAGCCGACGAAGAGCACGGATTGGCGAAATTCGTCACATTTGTCAAAGCATAAACCTTGATATCTCTGGTGGAATACTCGTGCAACTTTGTCATGCCATATTGATTCGACTTTAGTAGTTCCTCTTGAAACTGTCGAAACATTTCCTTGGTATAGACTTGAGCCGCATGAGCCTCTAAAGGTGAATAAAGTAGTATAGCTCTTTCTTTGCAAACTGTAGCCGCGTCGGCTTCTCTCTCACGGTACAATTGCCTGTCAACGGCTTTCTGCATCTCTAGTACGAACTCCGCTATACTTGAAGACTGGCCTACGTACCCATCAAAGAATGAATTCATAGCTTCGCTTCTCGAGGTCGTAGTCATTCCGGCTGCAAAAAACTTCTTGGTGTAGGCACCGACCCACTGTGTCTTGATCTCATACAACGATTGTAACCATTCATGATTGTGCAAATAGTAGTCATCCATTAACGTGGCCCACCTCTCCTCGAACACGTCTACCGTCAACGATTTCTTCACACATGTATTAAAGTCAGTCTTGAATGACGGATGGTTTGCATATACATTGTGAAGCCGTTCGGGATATTTGTTGCTTATGTGCCATGTGCACAGGCCATGGTGAGTATCTGGAAGGACCTTAGCGATTGCATTTTTCATTGCCAGATCTTGGTCGGTGATGATGGTCTTTGGAGGAATATGATACATTGCTTGAAGCCACGTTTCAAATAACCACGTAAATGACTCCTCCGTCTCATCCCTAAGCAGGGCAAAGCCAAACGAGATTGACTGATAGTGGTGGTTCACCCCGGTGAACGGAGCAAAAGGCATAGAGTACTTATTGGTGCGGTATGTGGTGTCAAACGTCACAACATCCCCAAAATTTTGGTAAGCAGCTCTAGAACGGGGGTCCGCCCAAAATATAGTACTAATGCGGTTCTCCTCATCCAGTTGGAGACTGTAGAAAAATCCAGAATTCTCACTCTGAAGGCACCTGAAGAGATCAAGTGTAGTTTGAGAATCACTCTTACCGAAAGACTCTCTCCTCTGAGCACGAAGTTCATTTCGAAGGTCTACTTCGTTGAAACTCAACTTGTCAATCCCCCCAGCCTGGCTTGAGAAAACCCCCATCATCTTAGAAGGTGGAATTTTAGCCTCGGCCATTGTAAAAATCAGTTGTCTGTGTGCCGCGCTTATTTCTCGGTGTTGATGAATTTGACCAATCTTACTAGGGGTCATCAACTGATGATTATGGCTCAACTCCACTCCTGTCACAACCCAATGGTTTTCATTTTTTCGGTGTACTGCATACACATGGGCCTTGCAGCCGGTACCCGGAAATGTGTCCCGTTTTCTTTGTCTTGTTGTCCCTTCGTCACTGATCCGAACGACCGGGGGTACATGCGGTGCTCCTCTATGACACTCAAATAGTCTTGCACAAATTTGATCTGTATTCGCCCGTTTTCTAGTCGTCTTAGTTCTAATACCGAAACCTATCGTTTTCGAATATGCTCTATAGTATGCTTCAACTTCGTCCAGTGTTTGAAAAACTTGACCAACGTAAGGTGGATCAGAACCTTCACAAAAATTATTTCCTCCAGTTGCATCCATATTTATACTGAAATCTAAAAAATAAAAATTATATCATTCTCAACAAGTCATAGAATTAAATAAAAGAAGAATAAAATTTATTTAAACGTAATTGTTGGAAATTTTGTATAATGTAAAATTAGCAAAGGCAAATTACCGAAATGCCCCCGGGGGTTCATTATCACCCTAACGCCCCAAATCAGCTTCAAAACAACCTTTCAGGTGCTTTGCTTACATTTCTCGACTAAGAAGTCCTTTGAAAAACTTAACGCTGCAAAATTACGAAAATACCCCTATCGGGGATGCGAATTACCAAAATGCCCCCTGGCATCATAATATCTGAAAAGTGCTTTGAAACGGGATTTTAAGCTTCCTGAATTCACTCTTTAAAATAACTTTTCAGGTGGACTGGAAAACTTTTTCGGAAAAATTACCAAAACACCCCTCGCGAGATGGCAAATTACCAAAATGCCCCCTGGCATGAGAAAATATCAAAAGTGCTTTAAAAAGCTATTTTAAAGCTTCCTGAGTTCATTCTTGATCTAAAAAGTATTTTACGGATTTTTCGCCTAAATATCGCGAACCGGTGTCCGGATCGAGCGCTTAAAAGCCCGTTCGGCCAAAAAAATAGCTAACGGCTTCGGAATGGCCCGAATTCCTGGGGGATGGAACTTCCCAACACCCTAGGGTTCTCATAAAAGTTTCGCGCGAAATCGCGCTGGCTTGATATTTTAAATTACACTGCAAAGTTACAAGGTTGCGCGTATCAGTTAACCCCTTTCCAGTCTTTGGAAAAATCTGAAATTTTTACCTGATACAGATCTTTTGAAAATAACTAGGGTCTCTGTTTTGTACTTTGGCAAAATCTAGCTCTAGCTATTTTTTATAAATTCGTGAAAAATTCTATTTTTGACGCCCAAAAAAATCGCTATTTTGGAATCTTTCGAATGTAATACCCCGATTTGTCAAAATGTAATTTTGACGCCCTAAACACGAATTTTAGACTATTGTAAGAACAATTTAAGCGTAACACAATTTAAACAATCAATTGGTAAGAAGAAATTGAAAAATACTTACTTGTTTTAACTTGATATATTTAAAGAAAAATCCACCGATCTTCTAGCGGTTATCCACCGATCTTCTAGCGTCAATTTTTTTTGTTTGTATGTAGGTGAGATAGGGAGAATGAGGAGAGTGGAAGAAATGATTCGGGGAGGAGGGATTTTATAGAGAGAAAAGTGAGAGAGGAAGAGAAGAAAGAAGACGGTCCGTGAGTGAACAGCAGGGAGAGGAGGGGGGAATGACACGTGGGGGTGGGGGGTAGGGTGGTAATGACACGTGGGGGAAGGGGGGGTTCACGGGTGGGGGAAGGGGGTTCACGGGTGGGGAAAGGACATAGGGTGGGGGGAGGGGGGTGGGGGTCACGGAAGGCATAATGCCAACCGCATGTAGGAGAAGCGGTTGGGCATTAATGCCAACCGCTTGTATGAGTTGCGGTTGGGCATTAATGCCCATTATCTCGCGATATTTTCATTTTCTCGCGATATTTTGGTGAATTTCTCGTGCCATTTTGGGTCCTTTTCGTCCTTTTTCGTCCACGTGGCCTAACCGCTGCTCTTACCTGCAGTTCGATGGGAAATTGTTATTTTTCCACCGGTGGGTGTGGATCGGCCCCCATATATATATATATAGCCCGTGATCCATTGCTCGCGCTGGCAACTTAACCCAAGTAACCAGCGCGATATGGCCGTCCAAGCGGAGATGTGGACGGCCAGATCACGAGCCTGGACGACCTTTTTTTCGTTGTCCGCTACATTATGTAGCGGACGGTGTGTGTTGCGCAAGTTGTGGATCACGATCCATATATATATATAGCTGATCCGTTGATCGCGCGGGAAATTTAGGCTAAGTTGCCCGCGCGATCTTCTTTGTTTTTTTTTTTGGAAAAAAGGTCTATCCCCACACAGTGTGGTGGAGGGGCTTTTTGACCAAAATACCCTACCTTGCCCGTCCGCTTCACAGAGTAGCGGACGACTTTTTGGCTCTGACACTTGTCAGTTAAAAAGTCGCCCGCTTACTTTTTGGCTGACATAGTGTCACATCTTGTCCCCCCACTCCGTCCGCCAGACAGTGTGGTGGACGACAGTTACTTTGTCCTTATCTACACCGTCCGCTACATTATGTAGCGTAAGGTCTGTATAAAAGCAACAAACCCCTAATTTTGAAATTCTTCTCTCTTTTTTATTCTTCACAGTGGTGTTGGCAAGTAGATCTATGCAATTTCTTTCCATAAAGTCCTTTAATCGTCTAATTAATCACGTAAGTTCACAACTCAATCATTTATTTGTGTATAATCTAGAGTTTGTGAGTATTACGCATGATTTTGATTATGTGTTATGCATGTGCTAGAGTTGGCAATTTCTTGATTCTTTCTGTGTGTGTGTGTACATATATATTATGTATGTGTTAGCGTTGTCAATTTCTAGATTCCGTATATGTGTGTGTGTGTGTGTGTGTGTATATATATATATATATATATATATATATATATATATATATTGTGCATGTGCTAGAGTTAGCATTAGTGATTTGCCAGCGTTTAAACTTGACGTTTTTCTATAATTTCAGTGACAAAAAATGGTCTTTAACGCTGTACCAGAAGATCCCTACGTATTATATGACCAAGAAAACCATATTAGTACATTCATCTGGAATGGACATGTAAGATACTTATTTTTTTTATTTTCTTATTCTCACGAACATTGCTTTGCTTAAAATAGTCCTTGTTAATTCGTAGGAAAGAGTAACCGAACAATTCAAAAATTGGCGATTGAACAAACTCTAGAAAAAAATTGTTGCGTGGAATTGGTTTTGGGGTTTTTACTCATGGGATGTCTTTCAGCAACTTGACCAGAATTTAATAGGTACCCTTGTTGAACGGTGTAGAAGTGAAATGAAATGTTTCACTTCTCTTTTGGAGAGATGACAATAACCTTAGAAGATGTAGGGTACATCTTAGGGTTACTGGTGACGGGACGGCCTGCAATTGCTTCTGGGTCTTCTGCAACAAATAAGAGAGCTGTTAGAGACTTCTTTACTTCGATACCCGAGAATGAATTTAGCAGTGATGGGATAAAGTTGAGGTCAGAAGCAATAAACAAGAGAGCTGCTAGAGACTTCTTTACTTCGATACCCAAGAATGAATTTAGCAGTGGTGGGATAAAGTTAAGGTGGTTGGTAGAAAATTTCAAGGTTTTGCTAGAAAACTACACGAAGGAGATGCTTGTGTTGCACACAAAGGCCTTCATGTTGTGCGTGATGGGGGAAATTCTATTCCCAACAATGTCGAAGAATAAGGTCAGCACCAAATATTTAGCATTGTTGGGTAACCTACAAGAGATTAGGGAGTATGCCTGGGGTGCAACAACTCTTGCGTACTTGTATTGAACATTGCATAAGGCAACGAGGCATGACTCCAAAGCTATATGTGCATGTCTTTCATTATAGCTCTTTGTAATTACAATTTTGATATTTCTTTTTATTATATAATGCAAAATAAATTTTGATGATACACTCGTAATTTGTCTTTGTTCTCAGGTATGGTCTTATGAACACATTACTGTCGGTGCACTTAACCGCAGGATGAGAACTAATAATGTATGGCCTCGGTTGTGCACTTAGGAGTATAGTCGGAAGGAGAGCCACTACCTAAGGAGAGATGATCCCCATCACGACATTACATTCTATCAGGGGGAGTTCGACTTGCTATCTCCGAGTCACCTGGATTGGGCGTCGTACAAACATTTAGAGCAACAGGTGGTAGTCAATCGCCTTCACGCTCTTTGGGTTGCAACGCACTCTACTGATCCACTTCGAGATCACTGAGTGGCAACTATCGAATCGCGCCATGTGCCATTTTGACTGCCTGCAGGGGTTGGCAACCGATGCCCCAGACATGAGAGTTAACAGGAACCCACCGGGTGTCCAACGATTTGGGAAGGTGAATGCGCTTGAATTTTGCGCTGTTGAAATTCAACTGTGGGGTTCTTAGCAAGACACGGTGGCAGCCATTGTGTTGGAGCCCGACCCCGTGGTCAGCATCGAGCACTATCTGGGTGGTACTACTGTATCACTCAAAAGAGAATAGCCTCAATAAGGTGGACAAGAGGCCAAAAGTACCACCCTAGGGGTTAGATCAATGAGCGTAGGGCATTTGAGCTCGTAAGTTTCCTAATGCTTTCAATTGAATTCGATCTCGTAGTTTTACATTCAATCTCGTTCGTGTTTGAAGTTACTTATTAACTACTTGGATGTAGGTTGATGCCTCTCTTGCATTCTTTAAGAAGCTATGTGGTGGAAGGATCTGCTGGATGCCATGGGAGTGGATATTCGCTCCCATGCTGCGATATTGGCATACGAATGTGGGGAGTTCGTGAGCAGCTATACAGGACAGCCTTCGGGCAAGAGCCCAGGAATGGGTTATCTCGGGTGGCAGCCTCCCCATGTGAGCGAGGGATACGGTGATCCCTCGGGCCAGACTTCGGGGGTGAGTGAGGGAGTTAGTGGTCCCTCCGTAGCTGGGATGGGTGATGCTTGGGGGCCGCCATCGGGTATGGAAATGACTCTTGGGACGAGTTTAGTGGTCCCTCGTTCGCTTTGCTTGGGGACTCGGAGGTTACACCACTCCCTCGAGTCAAGTCACACAAGACTTCAACTTCACAAACTTCTGAGTCACTGCCACTCGTCCTGTGGGTGGGACCTTCTGAACTTGGGATACCTAAAGAGCCTCAAGGAGGACAATATCCCCTGGCCGACCCCTAGGAGGACAATATCCCCTTGTCAACCCCAGAGGACAATATCCTCCGGTAGACCCCCCCCTGCGTCATTCCTGCTTATCCCAAAGGGCATCCATTGAAGCTTCTAAAGCCGACAAAATGTGCCCTAATCCAGTGACGTTACTTTCGCGAGCCCCCGCGTTTAAAATCGAAAAGTGGTGTGAATTGCCCCAATGATATGGATTACTATGTCTCGTGGGACTGAATGTCCTCTCTATGTCCGGGTCGGTTGTTGGAAGATACTGTTATGACTGCCTACGAAAAACTTTTGATAAGTCAAGAAAGGGATGAAGGAATGCATATCCCCGCATTTTTTTTATGGATACGCTTTTTCATGGCATGCTTTGTGGAGAATGGGTATAGTGGACAAAAGTGAGGGAGAGGAGAAGCTTGTTGCATTGGCCGCAGCCTAGTTCGCTCACTTCATGGTTTCACAAATAGGTTGAATTCGGTGGGTGAGCGCCCGTGATGCCGACGTCTTCCTATTGCCCTTCTTGGGGGAGTCCCATTAATACTTGATTTGCTATGAACCAAAAAATATGGTCATATCAATCCTTAACAGTCTTCACAACGATGCCGAAATGATGCCCGTGAAGGACTTTTGCGAAGAGCAATTGGATGTTATGGTAATCTTTCAATTGTTGTTAGAGTTTTTCTTTTTCTTAATTTGCTTATTGTAATTGTTATTTCATAGCTTAAACCATTTTTATTTCTCAACGGGATCTGTTTTATGTCATAGTCTATATCTCTCCGTGGACAAAAGTACTGGCGAAGCCGAATCTTCAAGTTCGTTTGAAGAAACGGAGGTCCATGAAGTTAATCATTGGAACTGCGGCATCTTCGTCTTGATGTACCTGGACTACATTTGTTGGAGGGAGAGCCTCAAGAGGCCGTTTGGAGTGAAGCAGGCATAGAAAACTTTAGATATAGGATAACTTGACAAATTCATAGCGGATGGCCTAGGCTAGTTAGGAATATTATAAATCTGGTTCAGGACGAGACCGAATGACATTGTAAACATTTACTTTTGTGTTTATGAAATTTGACTTCGTTTATTTTTGAAAGGCAACGTGTTTAGGGCTTCATATTATGGCTAACAATCGTGTTGTGGAATCATGTTGTGGTAATGAATTTTGGGTGTTGTCTTTTTTTTTTTTTTTGTACTTCTCGAGACAGGTTGATGATGGTAAGAAAATGAGGGGAAATGGCTTTAAATTAGTCTGTTAGGCTGTGCGCTACATAGTGTAGCGAACGACCAAAGCAACCAAAAAAAAATCCTAAGTGTTAGACTACAATATTTCTGCTAGGCCGTCCGCTACATAGTATAGTGGACGGCCAAAGCAACCAAAAAAATTATAAGTGTTGAACTACAATGTTTCTGCTTGGCCGTCCGCTACATAGTGTAGCGGACGACCTAAATCACCAAAAAAATTCAAAGTGTTGCACTACAATGTTTCTGCTGCGCCGTCCGTTACGTAGTGCAGCGGACGGCCAAAACCACCAAAAAAATTATAAGTATTGCAGTACAATGTTTCTGCTAGGCCATCGGCCTAAACCACCAAAAAAATTCTAAGTGTTGCACTACAATGTTTTCATTAGACCGTCCGCTACATAGTGTAGCAGATAGCCTAAAACAACAAAAAATTATAAGTGCTGGACAACAATATATCTGCTAAGCCGTCCGCTATATAATATAACAGACGACCAAAACAATCAAAAAAATTCTAAGTATTGGAGTACAATATTTCTGTTAGACTGTCAGCTACACAGTGTAACAGACGGCCTAAAACGCCAAAATATTCTAAATGTTGGACAACGATATTTGTGCTAGGCTGTCTCACGAGGTTTAGGCCACATCACCTGAAAAATGAGGGGGCTACATACGAGATGAGTGAGTTGACTCGGACAAGAAAACGGGTCTTTCGTAAATGGACTATGTTGAGATAGTAAGATAAGCCAACCCATTTAATTATTGACCCAGATAACCCATAATTAAATGGATCTAAATAGATCAACCACCCATTTTACCCAAACCCATTTGACCCGGTCCCAAACCCAATCCACCCACCCATTTTATCAAGTCTACTTGTAACCAAGAGAACGTTTTAATTTTTGACGTATGCTTTGCACCACCCTTAGTCGCAAGGGGAGAATTTATCAGGGGAATCGAGCCTTGGATGCCCTGGAGAGCCTGGAAAGTCGGGGAGTTGCCCACGCCCTGACAATTCCAGGCCACAATTTCTCACGCAGACGGGAACAATGAACATATAATTACATTTCTTCTACTTGCTCAACATAATTTACAGCAGTAAATAACTACCGATCACAATATCTTATAGAGGTTCCTTTCTGCTAATCATCTTTAGACGAGAGTTTGTAGGAAGCTTCAGCACTTGCTTCCTCCAACTTCATAAAGAGTTCTTTCATGAAAGGAGTATTAGTTCCATGGGTAATCCGCAATATATTCACTGCTTTTGCCAGTGATTGGACGGCATCCTCTGTCTTTCCAAGTAACCTGTAGAAACTTAGATAATGAGCTTCTGCTTGAAATCTAAATATTGCTCGAAGAAATTCAAGAAACTTCATTGAACTTATAGTCGTATGTATAAGTGATGGTAAATGAAGGTGTTTCATGGTGCATAGGAATTAGGAAGAACTTGGGGGGACAACTCCCGGTTGTGGCAGCAAATTTGCCCGCCCAGTTCAACCCTCCTGGACCAACACTGGGCAAGGCAATGGTCACGTGTGACTACGTATCCAGTCGCATTATAGCACCATTTTGTTGATCCTATAGTTTCATACACACCAAGTCAGACTTCATTAGTATAACACTAACAGTTTAAGAGTATCATATACTGAATCATCCCGGACCACAATCAATGGAAACAATACTGGGCAACGGCTGAAGCGCGACCTGGATTTTGTGCATATAACCTCAGCAAAAATGGGACAGACACTTAATACTAGTCCGTGTGACAGTGTCGAGAAAGGTACTTGCGTTTCCGGGATACTTCCGTAAGCATCTTGAACTTCTGGGTTGTGTCCATAATCAAGTTATAAACTTACATGCAAATATTTCAAACTAAAAATGTTATACAACTTCTATAAATGCACCTATAGGTGCTTATATATATATAATGTATGGGCAGGTCTATGAGACAATAAGAACATACGACAACTTGGATCTTAAAGAAGTAGGACCAACACATTAGATAGAAGCAATAAAATATTTCTTTATACAGACAAAGACTATGCAACAGTAGATTATTGGAAGTTTTAGTACCCTGACATATAAATCAATTCGAGCTTGAGTACTTCACCATTCAAATGTACCAATTTCGGTACCTCAACTTATTTTTTCAACTCAAACAAATCCGGGAGTCGATGAAGCATGATGACCTGTTACATAATCATGTAACATTACAGCCTCAAGTTGAAGCCAAATGGCATTCTAAGTCACTTTGCTCTCCTCTCCCCAGACTTCTTTGTGTCTCTCTAAAGTCGTTCTATTACCTCTGCAAGATTAAAGAATGACAACAAACCAGATTCAGGGTAGATGCAAACTAAAATCAGCTGGTTTATGGTTTAGGAAAACATTCATTTCTGTCGGGCATTTTGATAGCTCTCTGTTTTTAGCTACTTCTCGTTAATCATCCTGTGAACCTATCACTTGATGCTTTATTTCCCGTAGTAATGTATATTGCTTGTTACAATTCGTTCTCCGATCTTTATGCAGGTTATGTGTCTGCAGAAATGCCCACATAACCTGTTTGTAAAAATGCCAATTTCAATGTTTATAGAATCCCAGCAAATCATGGCATTCTCATCTTTAGAGAGCGGTTGGTGACTTGGTGATGGTGGTTATGGACACGGCGGCGGGGTGCGGAGGGTAGGTGGGGGTGGTATTTGAGAAGGAATGATTTTTAGCATCTTTTAGGACTTCTGGGGTTGGGGTTGGGTCTTGAGGGCGTTCAGCTGGTGTTTCTGAAAACGAGATTCTTAACAACTCTTTCTCTCACTTCTTGTCTCATCTAATCTGCAGATGCCAATTAAGGGTTTCTTGCTTGCTTGATTGTCCAAAATCTCAAGTTAAACACTGGCACCACCATAGTATACCACCATCACCCCCTCTCCCAATTAGGGTAAAAAGCTGTGTCTGGGTAATTTCACTAGAATTTGGGTCTATCATTTCTCGGCCATATTACTGATGAATTAGAGTTACTAATTTTGACTGAATAGAATATAATAGTAGTTTAGGTGAGTTATGATGACGATGGCTGGCGTGGGGGCGGATAAAGTCCTGCTAGAGAGAGGGAAGACTGGATGGCGGTGTTTGGTTGCTGTAACTCCAAGAAAATTTAATGAACTTTTTCTTGCAAATTAATTTTTCAGTAAAAAGCCCCTGAAAAAATTGACAGATGTTTACCTCTATCGGAGCACTCAATATCTAAAAACTTCTCATCTTGCTTTTGCTAGACCATAGAGTTTACCTAGACAATTTCCCACTAAAAGAACGTTTGCATCTCACCATAACAAGTTCCTTGGCCATGTTTGGCAAGGGATGATTGTGTTCAATACGCAGATATTGTCTTCCTAGAAGTGTGTGTGCACTGAACACAATTACGATCACTTAATCAAAATAGGCGTTTACATACACCTATAGTTACGTTGTGAAGATATCACTGAAACACGCGCTGAAAATGTGTCAATTTATGGAAAGCTAAACATCACTGATTTTCTACTTACGTAAAAATGTGCTTAAATAAATAAAAAATGGTGGTAAATTCTAACCATTCAAGCTTCCCGCAAGTGTAATACTGTAGTCCAAGTGAAGGATGGATCTCTGGATATACTCCTGTTACAAAAACGAGAAGTCACATTCAGAAAAAAAAAACCTTATTATTTGGACTTACCAGCATTTTAATTATTGCCAAAAAAAAGTAAGCAATCATTGCTACAGAAGTTCAAATTTTATTTGCTAATAATATGTTTAACGTACAAGAAAATATACCCCCCAGCCCCCACCCTGGGTTCGTGTGCACAAGGCAATTGAAAAGGCGAAGGAACTATAAGAAGAAAATGAAGGGCCGTGGACAATTACAATCTAAGAGGATGCACAAAACCCACCAAAGAGCAACCTTTCATCCAGCCTTTATAAATGTGACTTTCAGTAGAAAAATGACTTCCATATCAAAATAAACTTCTAAATTTCTCCACATGTATTGATCTACATATTTCTTACCAACACAACTTTGCACCCGAAAAGCAAGCTGGAAGCAGCTTAGCAACATCTCAATTCATTCAGGATAGAGAGAACGTAAGCCCATGAAAAGGTCCAAGATAGTTCACAGCGCAGGGGAATTAAGTAATATCTTCGATAAGTAACATTGTGTCTATTGAAAGCAAACCCAAGTACTCATCAGGTGTACAAAGGAAAAACTGCCATCTGCACTAACCATAACAGACATAAGAATGAGGACAAGCCTTCCCCATTTAAACGTATTCAGCGACAATCTCTTCAGCTTGAAAAGAGAGAGTTCTAGTTCCTCAAAAGCTATTATATCAAGCACAAAGAAGCGACATTCCAAATTGCCTTCACTGCATCGCCCCACACCCAAACACCCACAGAGGGAGAGATCAACTCAAAACAACTCTTATATCACACAAAGCATCTCCTTATGTACAAGAGTTCTCCTCTCCACCACCCCGAGGGATTCATAGTACACATGATCTACATGCGCAAGAAAAAAGGAGCTATCTTTATATAGTGATTCACTCCTCCATAAGAACCATTTGAGTCAGGTGCTAGTTAGAGCACAAAGTAGAAGCAGTTTACTTTAACTAAGGAAAATTGGGAACAAAGAGGAGAACCAATACAAGGATATAACCGAGACAAAAAAAGACATTAGTATAAGAATGCCCAGGTTCCCAACAAGCCGTAAATGTTTCAGAAAGCTGCCAAGAAATCTCTCTTAATCCAGTAGTCTGAATGAATACTAATGATCCACACCTGCTCTAAAAAGAGCATAGTACCAAAGACCGAGAGTTCACTTTTCACCAACCCTACAACAATAGTAAAGACACCTTTCACTTAGCTCCATATAGTTCAGATTGCGAGTATTTAAATCAAAAAAATTAGTTTCTATTCTCTTTAATCAATATAAAGTAATCTGATCAACTTTCCATGTCCCACCCCTATATCTGCAAATTAAGTCTATAAAAAAGTGAGTAGGAGCTTTAACACTACAATAACAAGGTTTGTCTGGCCTCATCTTTGCACCTTATACATATGACACAATGTGTAAGTACCTATAAATGTTCTTACTTGCTTGAATGATGCTTCCTCTCCGGGAACTCCTAAATTTTCTAAGGATCAGGACGGATTTACAACTTCAATAGACCTCCTACTGACAAGATAACAGAAGAATAACGTACTTTGATAAACTGGTATAGTCCATCTGCAGTAAGCTAGAGCTTCCTCCCACCTATGCAGCTCCATCAATATCTAGAAACAATGAGAAGGAAGAGAAAAAATAATAGAGTTCATTTCTGATGCATCGAAATAGTACACAAATAACTAGGATATGAAGTATCAGCAGATACACTAGTACAGTAAGTATGTTAAAATGATGCCTCTCCATCTAAAGAACGCAGTAACCTCTTTTTAATTTAACTTGTAGTGTAATGCTAACACAGCAGATTATCCAAATTCCTAATAAGCATCTTCATCAGAAACTAACAAACTTTTGATAGACCCTGATGCAGCACCCAAAGGTGTCTGAACGAAAGCACTTCAATGCCATTACCACATGGCAACATTAAGCTGCGTATTCCACACTATACAGATAAACACTTCAACGAGGCAAAGAATATATTAACATACCTTTAGAAGTGTTTCTCGAGTTCTCATCAGATTTACTGAAGACGGATGATAGAGCTTCTGTTGGAGTTTCTCGATTCCCGAGTACATTGGAATGGCTTCTGCATTATCTGATCTCAGTCAAAGACAACTTTTTCAAAAACAAGTCGGAGTAATCTCCCATAACAAGCCTTTATCATGTGATGGAATTAGCGGTGGTGACTTAATTAACATGAGGCCAAGATGAACTCTAATAAAGAAACACTTAAATCTCATCAGAACACGGGAGGATACGCCCAGAGGAAAGCAACATGGAAGCCTTCTCTGAAAGTAAGTTTACTTCACCAGTTATCTTCTTTATATCTTCCTTGTCCCTTGTTAGTCCACACTGTTGGCAGATGAAACTGTTATTATCTGCATACTCAGAATGAAAAATGTTAATATAGAACGTAAACCAATCTCATTCACGAAAACAGGAAGACAAGTACCAGAGCTACGAAGCAAGAAACCATTGCATCCATTATCCTTGCACCTGTATCCTTCCAGAGTCGCACTTTCTTGAATATCGTCATACTGGCCCTTCAAACAATTTCAAAATTTAATCTCGTAATGAGATCTAGGATCAAAACAGTCTTAAGGAAAACAATGTAATAATTACCACTTTCATGCAGCGAGGGCAAGTGCAAGTGAAGTAATACTGTTCTTTGAGAGCCTTTTGCCGAGTCATTGTGCTTCCTGCTGTTTCTATGTAACTTATGAATACCTTAAAGGACAATAAACAGGTTAGTTCATAATTCAGGTCACAAAACTTGAGGACAAAACATCATCAAATTTACTTCCATGAGGGTTATTCATAAGGATTGAGTTACTTGGAAGCGAAAAGGGGGAGGGAAGACAGGCTAGAAAATAATGAAATGCTTCTCGCAACTTCAAAGATTGCTACCAAAAAAAAAAAGCAACAGCAAAAGCCTGGAGAATGTATTTATCATTGTCTGGTTGACTGAGACTCCCCATGTTATTTGGTCCCGGTTCTTAGACTTAAGCATACTCAAAGTGATAAAGCGTAAAACTACTTTAGTATTTAAAACCTTTACTAGCTTTCATTACAAAGTGACGGAAAAAGGACCTTGTTTAGTGACTCACCTTTTTAGTTCTTCGCAGCATATTCTTGTAGATGTAAGAAATGGTAAATTTCCTTTTATCTATTGAGGCATAGATCTCCTGAATACTTACTGATAAGAAGGTATGTTTCTTCACGAAACATGGGGTTACCAAACTGCAAAAAGTCTTAGGTTACTTTAATCCTCGAGGGGGTAGGGGATTGCTTTTCAGAATTGATGGCACATTTTCTTTTTATTATCTACAACTCCTTTCCGTTCTTTTCCTGCTGCTTACTTCGATTGCCTCTGGGAGCCCACTGCAAGTAAGGCGTTTTGGGACTCAATCATAGCTCGAGTTAAGAAGAGAATGGAAAGGTCAAAAAGTAATATCTATTCAAGGGTGGGAGGCTCACTTTAAAGGAAGTACATGTCACACTTGCCCACATACTTCATGTCTCTCTTTCCTCTCCCGATTTCAGTCAGAAAAAGGCTGGACACACTGCATGGAAACTCCCTTTAGAAAGGGAATGAGGATGGCTTTAATTACCACCTAGTGTCTTGGGACTCGGCGTGTCCTTCAGGCTTCAGAAAAAGCCTTGTTGGGGAATTGGCTTTGGAGATATCATTAGAAGAAGGGAGCTTTATGCAAAAAGGCAGAGGAGAGCAGATTTGGTAGAAATTTAATAGCTGGAAGAGGCAGGTACTTGTATTGGACAGTAGAGCGGGGTGGCCCGATTTCTCAAGGTTTAAGTCCTTTGCTGTCAGTGATGGGAGGAGGACTACTTTCACGCGATAAATAGAATGGAGAATGACCTTTCTGGCCAAGAATCCGGTTTTGTTCAGATTGGCAGAGATCCGGAAGCTTTCTTTGCAGATTACGTGCTTTATTCAAGCTTTCATGAGAACCCAACTTTCAGAATTGAAGTTCTTACCAGGACGCGTGAACCAACTTACCATTGCAATGTTTCTAAAACCAAATCTCGAATAAAGTTTTACAATGGTAATGGAAAAAAGTGTACAAGGGTCAAGGGCTCCAAAAATGATAGATCTGCTCAAGAAGGATGAAGAAAGAAACTCGAGTATTTAGAAAAGAGAGAACGTTTGAACAGAAAATCCTCAGACCCAAAACCTGCAAAACTTGAACTGGACACATGTAGTGTCAATTTTGGCCAGATTTTACCCTCCTTACGAGACTACCACCATTAGCATTCCAACGGCAATTGAATCAACCCGATTAATTTCAGGAAGGCCGCTCAAGCAGAATCCGGATACGACTTTCGCTAAAGGAATAAGCCGCAGGATGTTTACAAATCAGACTACTCACTTATAAATACACGCATGACCATTGACCAGGAGGCAATTGATCCGTGGGAGTTCTATAACTATTGGATAAATCATTAGTTATTACCTCCTTGAAATCTGACAAACTTGAAACAGCATATATTACCTCAGTACCTTCGGGTATGCTTTGCACGGCACGAATTACGGCCATCTTTCCCTCAAATACCAGAACAGAGTTGGAAAAGCAACTACAAGACCGAAACAACATGCCATTATAAACAGAAAGAGGGCAGAAAACCAAAGTGCACTAAAGTATTGAAGGACTACCTGTGGTTGATAATCGAAGTGACAGGATACAGTCCTGTTCCAAGGGGTCTCAGCTCACTGTCACAAATTGTATGTGCATTGCATGCAAGCTGCAAGTGATAAGGAATGACAAGAGGTCAGACAAGGACCAATTAAACATCAGTTCTTTGCGGCTGAAACTACCAGAGTGAGACATCTCCAATACTAGAGCCACAAACTTTGAGCCATTCCACACAGTACAACAGTTCCATTATGTCCAAGATTGCCACTGTAGTTTTGCATAATGATACAGTCTGGAGCACGTAAAAGCATTAATTTCCTCACTTGGATAGCTAGCTCTTCAGCTTAAAATACCCATAGCCCCTGATTGCATGAATTGGAACCAACGCCGAAACATGCCAGCCATGTGGGTCCTACATCAGTCGCAGGTTGTGTCACATCCAACAGTGGCCAACTTGCTTACTTTCACCAGTGGTCAATCATGCCTGAGGGGTCGTAGTCCCCTTGCAGAGACGCAACGCTTTCAACCAGAGGTGAATGGTGCATTTCTGCAACAGCTAGGCATATGCATATTTTTGGCCGTTATAAGGGAACGGGTTCCCTCACTGGGATAGCTAGCTTTTCAGGTTGAGTTCTCTCGTTGCGCATGTTTGCATCAATTGGTATCACAGCCATCGCATGCCCAGCCCTGTGGGTCTCGCGTCATCCACGGGTTGTTTCAAATAAAACAGCCAACGTACCTGAGGAGTCCCAACAGTGGTCAGCGTGCCTGAGGAGTCAGTAGCCCCCATGCAAAGACGCAAGGCCTCCCGACAGAGGTGAATGATGCAGTCATCGGCTAGGCATGGAGATTTTCTGGAGCTTCTAAGGGCATGGTTTCCCTCAGTTGGATACTAGCTTTTTCAGGTTGAGTTTTCCCTTTGCCCCTATCTGCATCAGTTGGTTCCACGTCATGCACTGTTTATGTCCACTCCAATAGCGGCAAAATGCGCCCGAGGAGTCATAACAGTGTCAACGTGCCTAAAGGTCAGTCAGGAACCCCCTTGCAGAGATGCAGGGCTTTCAAAAGAAAGGCAAGTGATGAGCCCCAATCAGTTATGCATGGGATATTCTGGGCTTATGGTCGTAGGTCCCCTCACTAGAATAGCTAGCTTTTCAGGTTGGGTTCTCCCATTGCCCATGTTTGCATCACATGATTGAAGTATCTCCTCGTTTCCTAGTCAACGAAGAAAAAGAAAAAGAGAGAGAAGCAAAAGGACTAGGAATCCATCCCCTTGCAGCCACAAGGTGTGACCAATGCGTCATAATGTTCTGCATTTACATATTACATATACAAGTATATAGGAGCAAGTGACTATGAGAAGGCTTCTTAGATAACTCATCTAAGAATCCCATCAAACAACATAGGTTTTACTTTTTTCGTTTTTCTTTGGCTTTGAAAAATAGAAAAAGAAAGATGTCAGAACGTCACAGAAATCAAGAAAGCCAGAAATATTATATGGCCATGTCTGCAATGGCCACCGCCATCCACCAGCACCACTCATCTTAGGTAACAGCCACCCATTACCCACTACCTTCCTCTCCATCTGAATAGGCCGGAATCCAATAAGCCCTCCCCATAAGATCTACAGTTGATATCATTTTAACAAGAAAAAGTGATACTGGTGTGGAACCTGCTGGTGAGGCAGATGAGAACCTGTGAAGGCAGGCTGCTTAGTGCTGAATTTAGCTACAGCAAACATGGTCTCGCGGTGATGATAAGAATGACAGATTATACAATGTGTGCGAGGATGAGGCGATGGAAGGTGACTATGACAATCCATAAACTAAGCAACAACTTGACCTTAATGAGAATGGTAAGAGGGATGCATCAACAATCTGGCAAAGACAAGGGCTCCATTGAAAAAAAATTTATATTTTTAACTTAAAATTCTATTATATATTGGCTCATCTAAATCTGGTTTGACAAGATATAGGTGCCTCCTAACACAAAATATTGCATTAGTTCACTAACAGTTTTTATAAGACTCTAAACTCTAGAGTAATTCTAAACCAGTTACAGTACAACCTATAGAAACGCATATGGGTTCGGGGAAAGGATCCCCTGAATATTGGGTAGCTGTTGTTAAACCAGGTCGAATATTTTATGAAATTGGTGTAGTAACAGAAAATATAGCCAGAAGGGCTATTTCAAAAGCAGCATCCAAAATGCCTATACGAAGGTCGTGCATTTGAGGTGCTGTGACCTGTTGGAGGTAGCAGTGACCTTGAGGAGTGGACATGTCGGTGTGGTCAATTCGAGCAGCAGAAGTTGTTTAATGAGCATCTTAGAAAGTTGATACAAGAAGTCTTCCCATATTCAATTTGCCCATGTTTGTGTGCGTGTGTGGCATTATCCTTTTGATTCCAGCATAATCACAACCAACTTTTTCATCAAAAACTCAGAGATCAAGAACAGTGGCCTATTTCCATTTGAATACCTTTGAAAACATTTCTGCAATCTCCTTTACAGTGATATCAGGCCACTGAAGGATCAGGTTGACAAGGTTAGCCATCTGAGCATACAATACTAGTTGCTTCTCATTGACTTCAGAGATATCTTAATGACATGATGTTAAGAAAGACCAATGTCTTGAAGTAGGAATATGGTAACTGCATTTCAACTACCGAACTAAGGTTCATAAGGATACGAGATACCAATGCCTCCACTAGATTGTAGTTGTCCACGGCACTACACAGGATCATCTGGCATTGGAACAAACAACAGATACAAGTTTTAAATGGAAAAGGTCATAAAAATTAACACTTGAATCAATACAGCCAGTTGAAGACAACACTATATCAAGCCACGTTGATGGAGAACACTAGTGGAATATCTAAATATAGCAAAAGCATTCAAAGTCAAAATGAAAACTGGAGAAGAAAAACATTTCAAAGTATGACGCAACTCATGAACTACAATATCTAGCTTCTCATTCACGAGCAAGTCTTTGCTTTCTTATCATTATGTAAATTTATCATCGCAGAAAAACTGTGGACATGAATTCTAGGATGGCCATTTCTTCAACAATATTTATAAATCAGGGGCAGTATCATTTTTATTATAAACCAAAAAGAAAGCTGCAAAAACTAGTCCAAAACTCGTAACGAATGTTATCAAAAAAAATCTAGATAAACAAAGAAGAAAGGTCGAGGTAATAAAAGATCCAAAACAATTTTATATCCTAAACATCAGCATCTAAGGTACCTTCAATAGGATCACTAGATCCTACATGAATACAAGGCCGACTAAGTTTCTTTCTTTTTGGGTGTTATATCGTGCTAATCAGGAATGCTTCTAATCTACTTGCCTTTGGAAAAATTTCTTATAAAACCATTTAGACTATATTATATTGTGAGTAGCACGACTCTCCAGGTATGAACTGGCTAATAATGCGAAACAGCTAATACATAATTTAAACACACAATATGTAGCAACATATTCGAATAATCTATACTGAAAAAGTAATGTTTTGATACAAAAAAGGAACAGATTTTAAGTCACGAAACGTAACATGAAGTGTTCGAGGTTTAAGTGCCAGGTCTATCTAGCCTCTTAGCACTAGTCTGCACATGTTTCAAGCTTACAAATGAGATCATCATGCCAGTTCAAGATATGGAAACAACATCATTTTAAAGCTCATCTGAAGGATATTGGCGATGCCGTAGTGTACTAACTCTTTGAAGCTCATAGAGTTTCATGAGCAAGCAAAAGCTCTCGTATACAGTATACATTACGATTAAAACCAAACAAAAGAAAGGATAAAACGACACTGAAAAGTGGGTAAACTGGAAAACAAAATCTGAATAAACATTTACCTTCTCTGTTTGCAATTTCCTTTTCAGGTATAGTTTCACCATCAGACGTATAGTAGGGGTAAGATATTTTAACCTATCCTTGCCAAGTCTTGCAAGAGCTTGACATTCAAGACGATGTAGCTTCCAATCTGACTTCTGTAAATGTTCAAAAATATCAACTTATAAAACGATAATAATTTTTGAACTTATGCTCCTATTCTTTTGCTAAGTACTATGAGCAATATGATGACAAGATTCACAACAAAAAAATTCAACCAACCAGGACATCAGCTTCTGGCATGTGTGGTGAGAATTACCGGACAGGACATCGACTTCAAACTTAATGGACACCATGTTTAGTCAAGGAATAGGATCATAGAGAAACACAGATGCATTGGATTACATTGGTCTTTTAATAAGTCAGGAATGGTGGCTGTAAACTTAATTAGTCCAGAAACGGTGACTGTGAACTAGTGATTAGCTGAGACTATCTAACACTAGGGCTATAAATGAACCGAGCTATTCACGAACGGCTCGTGGTTCGTTCTCTCTAAAACTCGTTCGCGTTCGTTCACATAATAAAACGAACAGAACATGAAAGCGTTTGTATAGCTCGTTTATTAAAAGAGCCGAACATGAACACACCAAAATGTTCACAATCATGTTCGCGAACAGATTATTTAAAAAATAAATTAATTAAAATTTATTTTAAAAAATTAACATTTACATAAAACCATCTAAATTAATGCTTAAAAATGAAAGCCCTAATGTCAATTGGCCCAAAACCCCAAGGCGATGGGAATAGCCCAATATGTAAAGCCCAATCTGTGAAGCCTACCTATCCTAACTATATAAATAAAAACCTAAACATACACAAATCACTCACATGACAGAGCAGCCGTCTGCTCCCTGCCTCCCTCTCTCGTCTCTCACACACACACAAACAAAAACACACACAAGCCTCACTGAGTCACTGATCACACAACGGAGCCCTTCTCTACCCCTCCACACACGCTCATAGGGACGTCCTCTACGATGCCGGTAATCTCATCGCCTCTATGACGCTATCATCGCCTCTCTCCCCCTCTACGATGCCATCATCGCCTGTCATCGACATCGACACTCGTAATCTCACCGTCGCCGGCGGATGCATCTGCCGGTTTCTACGTTTTCATCGTCAACCAATCAAGATCTTCAAGATTTCTTTTGTAATTTTTTTGATTCTGCATCCATCTTGTATCTTCTGTAATATGGTTTTGATTCATTTTAGTTTGATTAAATTGAAGGAGTTCAGATTTTTTGGTGAATTTAGGGATGCGTTGGCAATTGGCACGAACACAAGCCGAATTTTGGAACTCGAGTTCGACGCGTTTTGTTAAACGAGCTGAGCGAGTCGAGCCCGAGTTTTACAGTCACGAACTCGAGCCGAGTTCGAACATTGATTTTTTTCTTTTGACGAACACGAGCCAAGCTCGAACATAGCAAAAGTTAAACGAACCGAGTTTGAACACACTCATGTTCGGCTCGAACTCGGTTCGTATACAGCCCTATCTAACACTAGCTGAAATTATGTGCTAAAGTCACCTACTTGAGCTGAATTGGGATATGTGAAATACGACAATACCTGACATGTGCTCCCACAGTACCGAACGACTTGACAAATGGAGCATCTTCGTAGCTTACTTGATGCGAAACAGCAATCGCATCTTGACTCGGTTGAAGTTCTGTTTGGCACAGAGACGTACGGTTCTTCACTTAAAATCACATCCCCTGTATTACGAAACTGTGAGGTTTCAATCCAAAGTATCAGTAGCGCAAAGGCATTCTGCCTAGAGCGATACGCAGATTTTGCTTAACCTAATACTACAGTTTGCTATGGCAGACATGGAATTTTCTTCCACAACGGAATCCAGTGCTACTGACAAGAAACTTTCCTGCTCCGACGAAAATTATGCCGGGTATCCTTAGAAAATCACCCGGCGAATCATATGAAACAATTAACAAACATTCTGTGTCTAAACAAATAGATGAGAGACAAACCTGGGGAAAAATCTCTGGTGGAGAAGAGGCAGCGGCCCTTTTCCGGCAGAGTTTTGACCGTTATACCTTTCTCCGACAGTGTTCTCTGCAACTCTTCCATTATCATCGAACAACTGTAGAAAACAGTCACTAAACCCAAACTAGCCTGACTACATCTGACCATAATCAATCAAACCTTAAAAGGTTTTAGGCCTGGTTAGTATAGTTTTTCTAATTTTTATTTTGGGTATCTTTGTTTAGAAAATATTTTGTATATATCATTTTTAAAAGGTACTTTACGCGTAGCTTTTCATTCCGATTTAGGTATCAAATGTGTTAGATTAGGATTTTGCTCACATGTTTTTGGACCATCTTTTTCTAATTTGCCCTCATATTTGATACGGTGATTTACTTTAATTCCATTAAATCCCTCGATATATCGTACATTTTTTTCATTGGGTCCACTAGTCAAGTCTCTCGTCATAAGCAGTCACATGCAATATCTCATCTTAACAATGTGGCCCCGCCATTCATTTTCTCCATCCATCATCGTCGACTCAAAGTCTGATATTCACCACTGCCGCTCGTCGAGAGGTTGAATTGGCCCAAAACTCACAAAATTTTTGAAAGTGGTGTTGCGATTGTAATGTTTATAGGTGACGTTGGAATTGTCTTTCAATGTAAATCATCGTGCTTCGATGGTGTTGATGATAGTTTTTACTCTTATATGTGACTTTAAAGGTGGTTGCCATTCAAGATGGGTCAATAGAGATGACAGCTATGACTATGGCTAAATAGAGATGACAATTATGACTATGGCAAGTAATAATGGTGCTTTAGAGATAAGTCAATGAGACTAATGGTCGTCGGTGACATCGCAGTGGTGCCGGAGGTGGTTCAGGGTAATATTGTGATGTTTTGATAATGGAAAGACCAGATCTAACTTTTTTAAAATAAAATTAAAAAAAAAGTCGTCCGCTACATAATATAGCGAATTTTGCTCAAAATGCCCCTCAATGCCCGTCCAATATGTGAAAAAGTACCCGTCCACTACATTAAGTTGCTCACGAGTTGTTAAATAAACCCTCGTCCGCTACCTTATGTGGCGGACGTGGGTATTTATATCCAAAAGGCTCTAATTTCTAGCTCTTCTTCCTTCTTCAACATCTTCTTCTTGCCTCTCATTTGAGCTTCACTTGCCTCCATTTTTAGCTCTCCCTCCAAACCCTTCAAGTTCCAAGCTCCAAGCTACCAAACTACAAGCTTCGCCCTAGTAAGGTAAGTTTGTGATCCTAATGGCTTATTGGGGTATTATGTTTGTTGTATTTGACATGCTTAAATAGTCTACTCTTTTTTAAAAAAAACTTATTAATTATGTTAAATAAGACGTTATAATTTTGTAATTAATTTTTATGCCTAAAAATGTTACAATTTGATACTTAAACATAAGTTGTTTTTACATAGGTTTTGTTTCACAATGTCCAATTCTGTGTCAAGCTCGAAAAAACCACTAGATGCTAGTGGCCTGATCTAAGGTGAATGTTTGAATATTGGAAGAAACCGAAGAATTTTCTCAAACGTATTCGTTGAGAGTTAGTTTTGGCATTAAATTAAGACAACTAGAACAAGTACCATAACAAGGAAAGGATGTTCACTATATGAGTGTTATAAGAGTAGACACCTATTGCAAAATGACAAACATGTAGGTGATGATGAAGTGGGATATGCGCCTCAAAGACGGACTGTTTTGTGCCCACAGATTGTAAGGTCAAGATGTTCGTATATTATAAATCCAAACAAGATCATTGGGTTATTACTAGTTTGGAATTGACGCACAATCACTCGTTAGTAACACCTTCAAAGGTGAGTCAGATGCATCAATACAAGAAGATGAACAGTGTCGCAATGAGCCTGATTCACACAATGTGTGCAGCACGGATAGGACTTACCAACATTATTAATGTCTTGCTAAACAAGTTGGAGGAATTCAAAATTTGAATATCAATGCAACAAATATATTCGTAATGCAGTCTGAACCCAAAGACGAAACGCATTTGACATCAGTGATAGTCAAGCTACAATGAACCTATTGAAGCGGATGTAAATGGAAGACCCAGGATTTACATACAACTTTAGTCTTGACGACGAACACCGAGTTATGACAACTTTTTGGATTAACAGGCATTCTAGACATGTTTATCGAAATTTTTAGGATGTTGTGACTTTTGATACCACCTTCCGTACGAACAAATATTTGATGCCTTTCATTCCTTTCATATGCATTAATCATCCCTACTACTCCATCATGTTTAGCTTTGCATTGTTAAGGGATGAGAGCGAGAGTTCTTTTGTATGGTTAATTCTGACACGGCTGGAAGCAATGAACTACAAAGCATCCAAAGTTATCATCATCGATCAAGATTTGGCAATGAAGAATGCTATCGCTATCGTCTTCCCAAAGACTCACACAACTTGTGCACTTGGCACATAACCAACAAATACCCTGAATGTCTACATCACGTGTATGCAAAATGTCCAGATTTTAATAAAAAAAAATTGACAGGTGCGCAAATAAAGTCGTTAACGATTGAGGAATTTGGAGAGAGGTGGAAAAATTTTGTTTAAGATTATTCATTGCAAGACAACAACGGGCTCCAATCGTTGTATGAACTCAAAGAAAAATAGACTAGCATTTAGACCAGAAGGTATTTTGCTGCGGGCATGAAAACGAAAGGCAGGAATGATTCTACTAACGCCTTGTTCAATTGCTATATAGGTGCAACTACGAATTTAAAGAATTATGTCATAAATGCCAAAAAGCGGTTGTACAGACATTCGTGCAAGAAAGAGCTGAGGATTTTGCAAGCACGTACGAATAAAGAAAAAAGCTGTTGGAACCCCTATTAGAGATGAATGGTGTAAAAGTCTACACGAATGAGATGTTCAGACAATACCAAATAGAGCTAGATACAGTATACAAGGTGGCAACAGAGAGCACACGTGAATACAAAGTTTATTCATTGATGAATGACCTTGCCCCTGAGAAAGTGTGCAGACCGTATACTGTCTACCATGACACCGAGACGGATACGATAACATGCATTTGCATGAAATTTGAGTTCTCTGGCATCTTGCAACAACACTTTCGACAGTTCTTCACTCAAAAGAATGTCAAGTAAATTCCTGATCGCCTCGTCTTGCCGTAGTGGACTAATGTTACAAACAGGTTACACAGTACCATTGTCTTTCCAAAGCATTCGTATACTTATTGTAAAGAATCAAAGACATTGTGATATAGTCATCTTTTGTGACAATGTTCACCTGTTTGTCTGCAAAGGGTTCTTCTACAATTGTTGGCTATAAATATCTCTGCAGTTATAGTCCTAGAGCAAGATCTCATTCTCGACTAGTTTGAAGTAGCCTCAGCTAGCAATGCGGCTGACTGTGAAGGCATTCCTACATAGGGATCACAAGAAGATGAGCCGGTTGAGGAAGAAGACAATGTTATCCGACCTTTTGTATCTAATTATATCGCAAACGAAAGCCGCAAGAGATCACACGAATGAAGAACTCTATTGAACAAACAGGTAAGTTGAGAAAGTACGCATTGTGCCACAAAAGACCAACCATTATAAGGTACTGGGAATAAGTCTAGGGAGTTTGCCAGACGAGAAAGAAGATGATGCCGAAGAAGAAAAAGTGCACCTTTAATCTATATAGTCTTCTCTCTGTTAAAATATAAGTACTTGAATTATGGACTTTCTAATACAATTTTACCGTATCAATTATCAATTTAGTGTGACATGAGGTTTATTCACAAATATTCTTTTTTACATCTGAATCTTAATGATATCTGTAGTGACCAATTTGTGGTACTTTTGGTATGAGTTGTGTATCAGCGTGTTAACTGACCATGCTAAATTGCCAAGTTTAAATAAAAAGTTTTTGTCCACTATCTGCTAAATAATATAGCGGATGAGGGAACAGAGACTACCCACTCCCACACTTAGAGAAAAAATTACAAGATTTTTGTAAACCCCTCAAACCTTGATAATGCTTATTCGGTTAGTTCATTTTAAGCGACGACTTTTATACGCAAAAATTAGCGTCGATTTTCATGAGTCAAATTTTATTGGTAACCTTTAGCGACAAATTTTTTAAGAAACCATAGTTTATAATTTAAAAATGACAATTATAAGTGATATTGATTGAGGTACTTAGTGATAATTAGCGTAAACGATATTTTTAAAAATATTTAGCGACGGTATTATTTTTTTTACTTAGCATCGGTATTTTAATTAGCGACTTTTAGTGACGATTAGTGTAGTGGGGTTATGTAATACTCGTTAAGTTGTTCTAGTACATTAATCTATTGCATTTAACTATCTTAGGCCATTTCATTATAATAGAAAGTTTTCGGTCAGTTTTGAATAACAATCAAAATTTGAGGGGGATTTCGATAATTTACCCCTCTAGGTTATTTATATATATATATATATACACACACACACACACACACACACACACTTGCTATGAGAGCAGCAGTTCCTCAGTTCTTATTTTTCATAAACAAGGCTGAGCGAGAGGTAGAGAAGAACGAAAGAAATTTTTTCGGCAATTGAACCTATTTTTTGGTAATATTTAATTGCTCTGAAATTCCATGCATTCATGTGTGTGTGTGTGTACACACACATGCGTGCGCGCGCTCTTGCACACACACACACACACACTTACGCATTACTGATCGGGTGAAGAGTGTATGGGTTTTGGGTTAAGCTGTGAGGTGTTTGTGGGTCTAGAAAGGGAACTAGTCGTGGAGGGGTCTAGGTTTAGAGAGCATCCATGAGATGACTGCGGGTTGAGGGTTAGAAGGCAACTATGGTGGTTGTCGTAAGTGTTTGGGTGTGTAAGTGGGTGTGTGTCCATATGTGTTGTGTCTATGTGTGTAAGCAGAGAAAGGGGGTTGCCAAAATAGCTCCATACCTGTGTGTTGTGCGTGGGCGTATAGGGGTGACCGAGCGTAGAGAAAGATAATCTGTCGTGAGTGTAACAGGGTGTCAGGCAGGTCACAGCCATGGTGGCTGTGACTATGAACTTGACTGGGTGAGTTTAAGGGACGAAAGGGGTGGTCGTTTGGGCGGTGGCTGTCGTGGGAAGGAGCTGCTGTGAAGTGGGTTTGAGTGTGCATGAGGGGGCAGCCATGGTGGCTGCCGTGAATGTGTAAGTGTACGGGTGTGCGTGGGTTTGATATGTGTTTGGTGCAGTGCATGGTGGTGGATTAACAGTGGTGTTGTGGTAGCTTGAAGAGAGAAATGAGTGGCGTGGGTATGCGGCTGTGTGGAGGGAAGTGTGTGCGTGAGTTTAGTGCATGTAAGTGTATGTTTGTGTGAATCTGGTTGTGACTGTGCCAAGTGGTGTGTGTTGTGTGCGTGCGTTTGTGTGTGTGCGCGCGCGTGAAGCTGCCAAGGGCAGCTCTGTGTGTGTTTATGTTTGTGTGAGTGTGTAAGTGTTGTGTGGGTGTGGATGTGGATGTATACATTTGTGTATGTGTTTTGATGTGTGTGTTTATGTGAGTGTGAGAGTGAGTGTGTGTGTGTGTGTGTGTGTGTGCACGTGCGCACGTGTGCGCGCGGGGGTGGGGTTGTAAAAGATGCGTGCAGTAGTGTGTGTGTGTGTGTGTGTGTGTGTGTGTGTGTGTGTGTGTGTGTGATGTTTGTGTGAGTTAATGTATGTGTGGGTGCGTATGGTGTGTGTAATGTGTGCTTGGGTGTGTTTTTGAATTATGTGTCTGCAGCTGGGTTGTGGGTTGGGCAAGAGAATGCATAGGGGAAGAAAAGGGAAGTGGGCATTTGGGTCACAGCAATTAGTGGTACACTGTGCTTGCACAGAAGTACCACGGGTTCACGTTATGTTCGGCATTTGCATTGGATAGTGCACGATTATTGTTAGCAAGTAAAACTTTACAGTATGTTACATTAGGCTATATTAGAGTTCGTGAAAATTTTTATAATTTTTTAAAATTGTATGTATTTTTAATATTTTCTGTAAGTTCAGATTTATAAAATTCTTTTGGAGTCTTTAATACTCATAAAAAAGTTCTAAAAAAATTAGCATAATGTTTTTATAGTATAAATAAGTCTCTGTGTAAGTTTAATGATTTTTAGATTTAATTTGTTATCGTTACCGTATTGCATGGAATTTAGCAAAATGAAAATTTTAAAAATAGTTTTAATGCCTTTTAAATTCAGATTTAGTTTCTATAATCTTAATACATATTTTATAGTTCTTACAAAAATTATGGGACTTTATTTTCTGGTAGAAACAATTATAGCTATTTTATGGGTTTTCTTGTATTTAAACAAAATTATTTCAATTCAAAAATATTTAAAAATCTAGGAAATACAAATTTTACTTATTATGATGTTTTAAGCTATAAAAGCATTTTATGAGGGTTTATTATGAATTTTGGGGTATCTTAACGTGTTATAAGTGTGCAGGTTATCGTTCAAGTTTGACCATCCAAACGATCCGATTCGTTTTGGTTTATATTAAAAGTGTTTTGGGTTAGCTTTGGATGTGTTATGGTATGTTAAGCGTCGGGGGTAATTTGGTAATTTATACAAGTCTAGTGGTGTTTTGGTAATTCCACTCACTTGAGAGAATTTAACACCTAAGCATGCTTGAGCGGCAATAAATAACATCTGTATAGTTTGTTATTTAGGTTTCGATAGACAAGAGCTAGAACTGACTTTTGAACAAGTACTTGAACCAGTTTTAAGTCAGGTAAGTACTCCTACTATGTTCCTTCGTACAAACTATTTTTTAATATATGTGTATGTACACGTGACTTACCAAATGATAGTTTTAAATTATTTTGTTATACCTCTGTTTTTGTGAAATTGGTTGATGAAAAATTGAATTAAAATTGTCATGGTATGTGTTGTGTTGTTTTAAGAACTTTGGGTTAATTGTGGCACGATGTTGAGGGATTAATATTGGTTGTTGTGCCCCATATTTGGAGAAAAAGTGGATTTCGGGTCCTGGTCAATAGGACCATACGTTGACGCACAGTACTGTTGCATCATGGGTCGCCCTTGCATACACAATATTGTTTATCCCAAGTGGAGGAAGGATTTTGGGTCCTAGTCAGTGGGACCATTCGCTGGCCGCAGCACACCGTGATAATAGTTAGAATATCGCTCTAAGTTTAATCATTGTTGTTATGCAATTGCTTTGGAAGCGTTCTTTTGAAGCATGATTGGCCTTTATAAAGTATTTGTGTATGGTATTCTTTATGAACTTGTTACCAGTTTTAACACGAAGAAAACCATGACATGTTTTTATGAATTCCAAAACATATTTTAAGGATATGGTATGTGTACTTGCTGGGCCCTAAGCTCACTCTTTTATAAATATTTTAGGTGATCACTTAGATGTAACCGACATCCATGAGGGAAATGAGGACGGACTTGTGGGAGATTGTCATTAGGAATTTAAGCCCTTTTTGAAAAATTGTTAATAGTCGGATATGATTGTAGTACTATTTCATTCATGTTTTGAGAATTGTTCGGAGCTTAGGTCTCCATGAGATTTTCTATGATTTGTGTTAGTTATTCATGGAGAAAAATCATTAGAGACATATTGAAGAAACTATTAGGGTGATTTTAGAAATACTATTAAGGAGACAATATTAAGTTACTCGGTTACAGATTCTTGTGTATGGGTTGTAGTGAGGCCTGACAGAGCCTTAGGTGGATGTTCGGATGGGCCTGCGGCCGGTTACAAATCTGGTTTACGGGCCTACCCGTGGGTTCGGGTCGTGACTAGAATCATGTCAGAGTCTAGGTATATGATTCTGTAGACTCGTAACTAGGCCAATGAGAGTCAAAGTTAGAACTCAAGGTGAGATCCTTTAGAGTGAAAGTCATATATAGGTGATAACTGCTTAGTACTAAAGTGCATCATATGCTTGAAACTAAGCTTGCTACTATTAAGTAGATTGTGCGAGAAGTATAATGAGGTCAGTTATCTGAAAAGCGTAGCAGAAGCATGATAATTAGACACGAAGATTTGCTCCCATGGCATCTAGAAGATCTCTCAGTTCATTCAATTTTTGAAAGAACGTGAGTGACACATCAACCTATATCAAGAAAGATCATTTGTAAATTTGAACATTATAAGATCATGCTTGACCAAAAGAATAGAACTTAAATAGGAAACATTACGAGATCGAATACTCTCCGCTAATCATTTACACCTATGGGATGGTATTTCTCGTTTATGGCCCACTACATTGGGTGTATTCTTCTCTAAGTAAAGCGGTCGTACCACTACAGATACTTGTCGATGCTGATCACAGGGTTGGGCTCCGACACAATAGCTGTCAGTTTGTCCTGTCAGGATTCTTACAGTCTGATCTCATCTCTGCACAATTCAAGGGCATCCACCTGCCCGAACATCACAGTCGGTGGATTCATGTTAGGTCTCATGTCTGGGGCACCATTGGCGACCCTTGCAGGCACTTCATTTGCTGCATCACGCGATTCGTTTGTTGCCATCCTGCAATCTCCCGCCACAACCCAGAGGGCATAAAAATGAATGAATTTTCCACCCACCCTTCAATCTCTCGTAAGGCGCCCAACATATTTGGTCTGTAGACAAACTATCGAACTCCCCCGGTAAAAGATTAAGTTACGATAGGGTTATCTTTTCTCAAGTAGTGGCTCTCCCTCCGACTGCACTCCTAAGCATGTAACCAAGGCTAGATGTTTCGGGTTTTGGGCCTACCTTCGGGGCGTCCGACAGTGAGGTATTCATAAGATCACACCTAATAACAAAGACAAATAGGTGAAGTACGGTCAAAATTAATTGTGCAGTGACTAATAAAAATTTACAAAAAAAAAATTATAATGGGTGATATGATATACCTCCAACAATGAGAGACATGCACATATAGCCTTGCATGTAACATCCCAGAATTTTCGAAACGTTAGACACTCGGTCGATTACTCACTCTAAGACAATAGAACCCTCAAACTCATCAAAATAATACAAATCTGTCAGAGCAACTAAACCATAAATTAAATCATACTCCTAATAGGCTATCATAAATGGAACATCAAAACTAAGTCCGAGAAATTTTAAATAGTAATGTTAACCCACGAAGGGGTTCTAATGATCAATACTATCTTAACATAATTTCTCTCGCTCGGCTCTAATCCATACTCTGGCAACCTATTGCTGGTCATCACCTGCGAAAAGAAAGTCAAAGGAAAGTAAGCTTTTGAGAGCCCAGTAAAGTCGATTTAGAAACAAAATGATTCAAACGAGTATCAACTCTATCCCTCAGAGAATAGTCATTCAAAACATTTTATGTATAATAAAACACAAATAGATAACATTGAACATGAGCGGTACACTATAGCAAAGCCACCCTGCAGTGCTCGATACACTTTACATATGCATATATACACTGACTAGTCCATTTAGGTACTAGTTTAACCCAACCAACAGATCATCCTTATAATTCCAACAATACGCGCCATCCTTATAACTCTCAGAATTACTAAATCATGTCAACATTTAGAAGAAATAAATACAATTGAAAATGTTTTACGATGATTGAATCAATAAACAGATGAGAAGGAACAAGAATTCTAAACGATCGCTATAAGGCTCAAATTAGGGTTTCATGGGCAATTTGAAAATATTTTTATAACAAATCATCAAAATCAAAATTCAATGTAGTTTGTAGAACTGTTATTATAAGCATTTGAAATCAGAGTAATGAAATATGGTTCGGATAGAATTCCTTACCTCGATCCAAGCTATGCAATGCTATGCAACCTCAATCAAGTCCTCTGAATCAACCTAGATTGAAAATTTATTTGTTAGAACACAATATATGCTACCCAAACAATGCTAACTTCTAACTCCGAAATCACGCAACACAAAGCGGTCTCGCACACGACCAACCTAACTAAAAACTCTGTACATTCTTTAATGGATAACGACACCCCAAATTCATTATAAATCACAATAAAACACTTTTATAGCTTAAAACATTAATAAAAATAAAAATATATTTTTTTTGAATATTTGAATATTTTCAAATTAAAATAATTTCTTTAAATGTAATAAAATCTCATAAATAGCCATAATTATTCATAGCAGAAAATAAAGTCCCATAATTTTTATAACAGCTTGAAATATGTATAAAAATTATGAAAATTAAAATCAAAATTAAAAAGGTATTAAAATTATTTTTAAATTATTCATTTTGCTAAAACCAATGCAATACGGAAATGATAATAAACCAACTCTAAAAATCACCAAACTTAAACGGAGTCTTATTTGTACATTAAAAACATTACTCTAATTTTTTCAGAACTTTTTCATCTGTTTTAAAGACTCCAAAAGATTTTACAAATCTAAACTTACAGAAAATATTAAAATTATCTACGATTTCAGAAAATTATAAAATTTTGTCAGAAATTTTGATATGGCCTAAAGTACCGTATTATAAATTTTCAAGTGCTAATTATCATTGTACACTATCCAATACACGTGACATACCTAACGCAAACCTTTAGTACACCTATGCAAGCACAGGGTACCCCTCAAACTACTGTGACTCTAAACCCATTTCATCCATTTCTTCTTCACTGCAGCCAGCCCCTAAATTATTTTCAGACCCACATATACACATACATTCAGTCACTCATACACCAAAACACAACACATTGTACACACTCACAAACCCACTCTCACATTCACTCGTGTATACACTAATATACACACAAAATACACATACACCCGCTATAACAAATCACCTTCCACACCCACTGCCTCACAACAATGGGTCTCCTTCTTTTTTTTTTACACCCTCATACACTCAGTTACTCACACACACAGGTTCACACACAAATCACTACATATAGCACTCACATACACATTTCACACATATTTACACCCACACAAACACACACTTTCACATACATACACACTTCAGCCTAACACAGGCTCACCCATGCACACCACACACACACACACACCCATTCAAGCACGCAGAAAGCACACAACACATACCACCTCACTGCTGAATTTTCAACCCTTCACCACCCCCCCCCACACAATTAAACATACAAACACAACCCATCTCACCTCTCCCATACCCATTGCCTCACAGCAATTGATCTTCTCCCTCTCTTTTTTTTCCTTTTGTTTCACTCACTCTATACACACTCTTATATACACACACAACACATGAGCGCGCGCTCGTTCACACACACACACACACACTTTTCCCTCACACAAACTCATCAATTGTCACGGTAGTGGTGTTTCCCTATCCTCACACACATACATTCATGCAACATACAAAGACACACACTCACGACACACATAAAACATACAATACTCACACACATACATGTACCCACGACACATAATGCTGGGTATACTTCCTTACTGAAGTTACACACACACACACACACACTCACATGAGCACCACAAACATACCCACAACACCCACTACAATCACTATCTCACAGTAGTGGGCTCTCTTCCCACACAACCCCCCTCCTCCCCCCACAGTAGTGCATATTTCTTTCTCTAAAGGCAGCCCCGTTTGGCTGCTTCTACCCCCACATGAACATTCACACAACCCACACAATTCACAGGAATCCAACCCCCCAGCAGCCCCTTTCTCACACACCTCACACACACCAATGTCAGCCCAACGGCTGTTCCTTTGCACAACACACATACACGTTCAAATGCAGCCTCTCAACAGCCCTAAAGTCTTCTCTGATGGTAGCCCGATCCCACACCCATGCTCACGATGAAACCCCCATTTGTGCACACAGTAACAACTACCCCCATGGCATCTTTTACAGCTACCATAACCCTTGATTAGATTAGAGAAAAAGGGCTTAAAGACTTATCGAAAAACCTCCTCGTAACTTGCCAGAATTTCTCTTTGATGTCGTCCCCACTTTACTTTTTCTCTGTATCTCTTTGTACCTCTCAACCATGCCTCAGAAAAATAGGGATGAATAGTTAATGTCGGCTGCCTCTCAAGGTGCAACTACATATAAAAAGACTTTAGGTGGGCAATTTACCAAGAGCCCCCCCAAACTTTCGTTAGTCATTTTAAAGTTTACCTGAAATTTTCTATTATTGTGGAAAGGCCCAAAATAGCTATTTACGATAAATTAATGCACTAAGAAATTCTAACAAATCGTTACATATTCCCGCTTCACTAATCGTCACTAAAAGTTGCTATATAACATATCGATGTTAACTAAAAGAAAATTTGCCGCTAATAATTTTTAAATTATCATCTACGCTAATTGTCACTAAGTACCTCAATCGATATCACTTATAATTTTCATCTTTAAATTATAACTTATGATTTTTTTTTCAAAATTTTTATCACTGAAGTTACAGATAAAATTCAGTCACGCTAATCGATGCTAATGTTGTGTATGAAAATCATTGCTTAAAATAAATTAATCGGCTAGGTAATATCAAGGTTTGGGGTGTTACATTGCATTCGGTCCTCGTTGAGTGCTACACCCCAAGCATACTCGTCAACCTCGTGCAATTCACCCAACATAGATGCACAATTCAGGTGGACTATGTTCTTAATCGTCGTTGGGAACAAAATGGCCCCCAACACATAGAGCAGGAAAGCCTTTGTGTGCAACCATAGTATCCCCTCCGTGAAGTCCTCCGGCAAAACCCCTAACTCCTCTACCAACCACTTCAACTTTATTCCACCCTTTCCAAACAATTCTTGGGGTATCGGACCAAAGTTGTCCCTATCAAATATCTTATGTTGCCTATCAGTCTTACCAAAAACAAACTAGCCGTCCTGTAATGGGTAACCCTAAGATGTACCCTACAATTTCTAAATTTATTGTCAATCTTTCCAAGAGAGAACTTTTCCACCGTTCAATAAGGGAATATTAAGGTCCGGTCATGTTGAGTAAAAACATCCCCATAGGTAAACATTTCAAACCCTATTCCACGCAAAAAATGCTTCTGAAGCGAATGTAACCTTCACTATTCGAGTGGATTTGTGACTTCTACTGTAGTAAGTGTATCTCTTTCTTATGAATTAAAAAAGCGTATTTAAGAAAAATATATAATATTCATGATTGAAATTAAAAAAAATAATCACAAAAATTAGTATCTTACTTGTCCATTCTAAATTACTACATTAATATGGTTTGCTTTGTCATACAAGATGTAGACCTGATAAACGGGCATACCCGCCAGGTCCGGGTAATACCCGGTCTGGTCCAGGTAAAACCGGTCCGGGTAAAAAATACTTAGATTTTTTTTCGGATAGCCTTTTTCTATACCCATACCCTACCCACACATACCGGGTAATACCTGCGGGTAAATTCAATTTTTTTATATAAATATTTTCCTGATACTTAAGATGAACAAAATTATTATTATTTTTCCCTAGCACATTTTTTTGTTGTTAAAAGTAGTTTTAATTTCACAAAACTCAAAATAAAAAGAAGGAAAATGCACATAATAATAACCAATCAAATAGCATGGCACATTGACAACTGATCTGCTCATCAATACCAACAATTCAACAGAAGACTCAAGAATGGACATAGCCACACAGATTCGAAAATACATTAAAGGGTACATCACAGATAGTTTTCATCACATTAAAAATTACATTACATTAAAAAAATTAATCCGAAAAATTTGTGCACTGAGGGCCTTCCTGGTGATGTTGTCGAACATTAAAGATTTGGGACGATGGAGCTGAAACGGCCGTCGATCGTTGGGGCATTGGCCATTAATGACGAATAAGGAGATAGGTCCTCGGCAGTGAATCTGTAGGGCTGTGGAGGCGTGAAGGTGTTGGAGCAGTCGATCTGTGAGAGATAGAAATAGAGAGAGAGGTGGCGGTGACGCGTCGGGGCCATCGATCTGTGAGAGACCGAGAGAGAGGTGGCAGTGAGGCTTCACGGCCATCGATCTGTGGTGGTTCTTGAATGAGTGAGGGTGAGAAAGGTCAGCGTCAGTTGTTTTCGTGTGAGAGAGAGAGAGAGGCGGTGCGGCAGAGAATTGAGATGAGGAGGAGAATTAAGTGTGAGAAGTGTAACCTAAGTGTCACAAAGCCTAAAAATACCATATATATAGCCCAGAACCCGGGTAACCCGAGTAATCCATACCCGGCCCGGATGGAACCTGGATTTACAGGTCCGGGTACGGGTAAAATTTTAACGGGTACAGCTTTTTGTACCCGTACCTGATTTTTTGAGCGGGTATGGGTAAACCCACAGGTACGGGCCAGTTTTTGCCAGGTCTAACAAGATGGAAGGATCTTCAGGTCCAGGATTTAAGGCCATTTTTTGGATTGAAATTAAGCAAATATATCAAGTTTGTAAATTGCTATCAAACGTTGGCAACTAGAATTGCCAACATTAGCTCATGCATTGTATATCATTTATATACACATCTATACCTACATAATACATCAAGTTCGTATATTGCTATCAAACATTGGCAAATCTAGCTTTGCCAACACTACCACATGCATAATACATCATCTGTAAATATACTTACACATCTATACTTACCAAGTGAATCATCAAAATCATGCGCAATACTCACAAACTCAAGATTAAACACAAATAAGCATGGGTCTCTGAACTTATGTGGTTAATTGCACGATTTAGGGTTTTTTTAGAAGATTCTAGGGCTTGAAGACACAAAAATAGCGGATATACTTGCTAGGGCCGTTGGAAAGATAGTGAAGAAGGAAGAAGACTTGCAAAATTAAGGGTTGTTTATTTTTATTCCTGATGTTTGCTACATAATGTGATGGACGAGAAGAGTTTTGAAAGAGAGAACTGCACTATCGTCCACCAGATAATGTAGCGGATGACTGGTTGATATGATGTGTCTTAAAGAACCCACGTCTGCCGTATGACGAGGGTTGATTTTACAACTCGTCAGCAACTTGTTGTCCGCTACATTATATAGCGAACGGGCATTGTTTCACATACTGGACGGGCGTTGAGGGGCATTTGGACAAAATGGTTGTTCGTTACATTATGTAGTGGACGATGGGTTCTTTTAAAAAGACGTTAGATCGCGTGATCTAACTTGCATGTGCGAGCATTAGATCAGTGCTCATATATATATATATATATATATATGAGCTGATCCATTGCTTTGCCCGCGCGATCTGGTCGTCCACGCATGAGATGTGAACGGTTCAAATTTATTTTTGCGCTTTTTTTTCATCGTCCGCTACATTATGTAGCGGACGATGAAATCTGGCCCGTCAATAAGGCCAGATGGACAGCCAGATCGAGTGAGCAACTTATTTTATTTTGCCAGCGCGAGCAATGGATTCCCTATATATATATATATATATATATATATATATATATATATATATATATATATATATATATATATATATATATATATATATGGGGTGTGATCCGTTGATAGTGCTAGCAACTCAACTAAGTTGCTAGCGCGATCTGGCCGTCCACGCGCGAGAATGGATAGCCAGATCGCGTGCACGACTAGCATTTTTTCACCCGTCCGCTACATAATGTTGCGGACGGCCAACCAGCGCTAGCACGGATCAGCTCCTTATATATATATATATATATATATATATATATATATATATATATGTTAGAATTACGCAAGGTATACACGGTAGATGTTCATATTTTTACACGTGCTAGTACTTAGAGATTTTTCATATATGTTGTGAGTTCTGACTTAGGCGTTGGAGTGCTCAAGTCGATTACCTCAAATGTTCACTCATTATTTTTTTTAGTAAGTGACCTATCTTGATCCTTCCATCGTTCCACTTTTTAGATTTATTAGTCCACGACATGCATTGACTAAGGTTTAAAAGTCAAACTATGATACAATTTAGGACGAGTAATAGTCATTTGTCTGCAGTGTTGGACATTACATATTCACTTTTTAACCTTTTGAACTACGTGCAACAGAAGTAAAGTTTAAGGAACAAAGGCGTGACTGCCAAAAATTCATTTGGTAAAGAAAGCATTGCATGTAAAAGAAGTATATGAAAGAGACCACACGACACAAGTATGGCTAATCTTGCTTTCTTTTGCCTGCTTGTGTGTAAGCAGATTAATATCATCGTTACTTAATTATGGTTGTCAGGCGATAACAAACACATGATCAATTGGATAAAGAAAGACTATTTGTGCCCATCAAAGTTTAAAGGACATCTACGATTAAAAATATAAAGGACATCTAATTACTAAACTTAAAAAAAATGAAAGGTTTTTCTAATTTAAGCCTAATAGTCTATCTTGTACATCTTTTTTGCACTGGGCACTGGGGGAGAGAGGGTGTGATGATCATCACTGTCTTTTCAAGCTTAAAACTTAAAATTTCAGTTTCTTGATATTAGATTTCGCAAACCAAATAAAAGAATATAGGACCATAGATTTTTATTTTAAAAAAAAAGGGCAAGCGTGGCTGCTCTTGGCAGCCATTATCTCCACTTCCAAGTGAGTGGATTGTGCACGAGTTTTTATTGGGTTTGAAGGGGTGGTAAGTGATCATAAGGTTAGGAAAATCTGGATATAATTAGGGGACATAAGGAGAGGGGATTAAAAGTGTAAAAGGGGGAAGAAAATCTGAGATAAAAGGAATTCTTCTCGGTGGCTCAATTAGGAAAAAAATGGTAAGTAATTGTCTTCGTTTAATTCAGTTAATTTCTTGAATTTTGGGTTAGAATTAAGTGTAAATTGAGTTGTTAATGTGTTTATGTGTAGATTTCAATGTGTGTATGTGTGTGGGAGTGTGTGTGATTAGTGAGTGTATTTTAATATGTGTAGGTATGTATGCATGTGAGCAGCATGTGAGCAGTGAGTCTAGGAGGGGTGTGTGTGTGTGGTGTGTGCGTGGGTTGTGTGTGTGAAATCAGTGAACTATGTGCACGCGTGTATGTTATAATGTATGAGATGTGTGTGAAATCGGTGAAAGGTGTGTGCATGTGTGTGTGTTTCAGTGTGTCACAGGTATGCGGTAATCAATGAGGGGTGTGCATGAATGTATGATTCTGTGTGTGATTAACGTGTAAAAATGAGTGTGTGTATAGGTGTTCCAATGTGTGTGTGTATGTGTGTGTTACTGCAGACGTGTGTATGATCGTTGTGTGTACATGTATAGGTGTGTGCTTCAGTATTCGTGTGTGTGTCTTAGTCCAAGTCAACATGTTTGTTCAGTGTCCATACTCGATGGAATCTGTGTGTGTATAGACATTCAATGAGTGTGCATGTCAATGACTATGCGTGTGCGTGTTAGTGTTAGAGCAGGTGCGTATGAGTGTGCGTGTGCACATGCGAGTGAATATGTGTTTATTGTGTGCATGTGAGCATAAATCACATAGAGTGCGTATGTGTTGGGGGGGTCGCGGGGGAAGGGGGTTACATGCAGTGGGTGAGAGTGTGTGTTCAGTGTGTGTTAGAGCGTGTGTGAGTGTGTGTTTCTGAGAGAGAAGAAGGATGTGGATGCAGCAGGATAACTAGGGTTCTTGAGAGGGGTTGAGCTGTAAAGTGTCGCTAAAGTTCTTGTATTATTTTGCATTCCAATCTTTAATTTTTAAAAGCAATCTTTGATCTGATTTTGGCCAAGTGTAAAAAAGCAACCCCTAATAATTTTAAGAGACCTACATCATCGAATTTTCCTGGATTTTTTCTCGTCCACGAAGATTGTTAAATGATTTTATCGGAAAAGGGGTTCTTGATTTATTAAAGATAACAGATCAGATTTTTGTCTGAAAATTTTATGGTGACTCCCTTACTATTGAGACACTTCAATGTAAAAAATTTCTTAACATTTTAGGTTTTTTTTTCTATGTTTGCTGATTTTGGCTACATGATACCCATTTAATTATTGGAGAGGGATTTTCACGTATAAAATTTTCTCAAAGGACTTTTTTATTTGAAAGTTAGTTTTATATAAATAAAGAGCTATTTTGAAATATTATTGGGATTTTTGCTGGTTGCGATGGCTGTGAGGGGTATTTTCGGATTAAGCTGACTTATGCGACTAACGTTGGAAATAATAGAATTGGAGATACTACCATACTTACACTCCCATACCTGAAGAATGTGTGGTATAAATGCACTTTCGGAGGTTAGAGTAAAATCCTAATATCGGGTTAAGATAGTTAGCTGTAAGAAGAGGTTACGAACTGCTAAGTGGGAAAGGGTTAAAATATTAGACAAGTAGAATAAAGCGTGCAGATATTCTTAATTGATGCCTGGCTAGCCAGATTTTGATTGAATAGGTTATTCCCTCATGGCGATCAAGGTTTGTCAGTTAGTATGCCTATCATTGATAATACTTATGTTAAAATCCTGTTTTTATTTCAGAATGCCAATAGCTACTGAAAGTCGGTATGCTCTTGAAATGAGATAAGTTGTTGAAGACTTGTGGAAATTTTTTCCAAGTCCGCCCAGTTGATGAAAACTATCTCCCCTCAATTCATGCAAGACTAAGATGAACACTCTATATAATGGGGCATCATCAAGATATGGCTAGTGAAAGTGGAGTAACTAGTAAAAGGATGAAGCTCGCTAGAGTCTGTTGTGTCTAGCGGGGTCAAGTCCGAGTATGCATTGCAATTGAGTTAATTAATGTTTGTTGACTATTTATGTTTTTGTGATTATCGCTTGCATTACTATCTTCTTTTGCAAAGCACGTACATAATCCTTGAGTTTGTCATTCATTTTCCAAATATGAGATGCAAATGTTCAGTTGGGTTTTGAAATCGCTCAGTTTGAACAAAAGTGATTTGTGACCTTATACGTTGTTGATGTTGATTCTGTTTTTGGATCTTGGATTCACTATGTCCTTTAATTCCTAATTGCTCTTGGACACTCTCTAGATGAATCGCACCTTGAATTCCTCGTATTATCATTACTGGTCAATTTCCATTCATTTTTTATCTACCTTTTTCTAGTACTAAGTATGAGTATGGTAAATCCCATATGAAGGGTAAAGAGAAGGTGTAGTGAAGTAGATGATGCAAAACTTGTTACAATCTCAGTTGTGCGTTTCATTTTATAAAGACTTAGTGGATTTGAGCCATTCAAAGCCTTCTACTGCAGAACATTTATGTGCATTAGGAAAAGTATTTCTAAAGACACATTTTCTTTAAGTCCGTTATTATTGTTCAATGTTGTAGTTGCTCTGTTAATTCTGGGTTAGATATTGATGACATATTTTTGCAGGACATCTAAGGTCATTGGGGTTGGGGGTTGTCACAGGTTGTATTAGAGCACATGTATGACTTTGTAGACTTTAGAAAAGTGTGATAGGGTGTTTAAGTTTTTGATGAAAGGATTAAGGATAGTTATCAATACTGTACAGACCTGTACATAGGACTGTATACGAACCAAGTTCAAGCCGAACAGAGGCATGTTCAAACTCGTTTGTTTAGCTTCAGGCCATGTTCGTGTTCGTTGAATCTTTAAAATTATGTTCGAACTCGTTCGTGATTCATTTCATTAAACTCGTGTTCGGGTCGAGTTCGTTCGTTTATTTTTACGAACCGAACTCAAACTTGAAAACTCATGTTCTCATTCAAAACAGTTATTTCCAAACCAGAATTAAACCTTATTTGATCCAATTGTCTAACTGATTTTAGGGCTTCCATGTCTAAACGAATTTATACTCTAATTACGTTATATAACTTCTGGATTTGGAATATATTAAAATTAGGAAAAATTGCAAAAACCACCCTCGTGGTTTGGGTTAGTTACAAAAAGACCCCTGAGGTTAAAATGTGTTGCATCCGTTAAGAAATGTTACGGAATCAACGAATTGCCTAAACTACCCCTGTATATAACAACCTTGTATGGTTTCTAAAACCCTAACATTCAATCCAAAATTTACAAACTCTCTAAAAGAACCCGTCGCCTTCAACGAAAATCCGACAACAAATCACCGAAAAATTAAGAAATCTACAAAGAAGAGGACAAATCAGGCACAAAATCGAACATACAGCTGATAAATCGAATCAAACTAGAACGAGCAGAGATCGAAGAAGACATTACATTGATCAAAGAAGACATTACATTGATCGAAGAGCGATTCCATGTAACTTTTTGATTTTGACAATATGATAACGTTTCTGTTCACCTCGTGCTTTAGTAGAAATTGCTTTCTCCTTTGTCACATACATAAAAAAGCCTCCTACAGCTTGCTTTCTTCTCATCTTCAATAGCTTTTATCCTAGCTCTCTTATTACAAAGACAAAACTTCCATGAATATCTTACATCAACCACAGCTCTCACGGCTTGTCCACTTGTGCTTGAAGAAGACATTTACCTAGCCAATCTGACATTTCATCAAACACTTGGTGTGCAAAAAAATAATAGAAGAATGAAAAAATTCAGTTTGAAAGAAAAACAGCACATCATACCTTCAATCTCTTCAATGTGTAAATTTGAGCTTCAACTTCAAGCTGAAAGGGGCTGATTTGCACCAATTTCCTCTCTACTAGCTCTTCACAGCTGGTTTAGAGGTTTCATACCTTATAATGGTCAAAGAGATCTATCCAAGGGCAAAAACGGGTTTCCAATGGGTATTTGGCAATGCTACTTGCCATCCAGGCACGTTTACCCCAAATGTTGTTAAAAGAGACAGGTTTCTTGACAGATGCAATACATTTTTAACCTCAGGTGTCTTCTTGAAACTTTTGAAACTGCAGGGGACTTTTTGCAACTGACCCAAACCACGTGGGTGGTTTCTGTAATTTTCCCTTAAAATTAAGTTATTATCCTGACTAGTTGTTCACAAACACAATCATGAACACTTTGGAATGTTCATACTCGACTCGTTTAATAAACGAGCTCTAATATTTTGTTCATGTTTGATTCATATATTATATAAAAGAACATGAACGAGTTCTTTAGGGAATGAACGATGAGCAGTTCATGAACAACTCGGTTCATTTACAGCTCTACCTGTACATACCACTTTGTCTTCTACTGGTACAATATCTCTTACATTTCGTACTGATCAAAATATTGATTTGTACTGGTTGTACTAGCCGTACACGTGATACTGACTGAGAAGTACATACCAACCGAAATATAGTGTTTTGTACAAGTTCTTTTAAAAATGTCAAGATTACAAAGTTTGTTAGTGTATTGACCATATAAAGACTAAATAAAAAACAATCCTAGGTACTATTATATTGATCAAAGCATCTGTAACATTTTTCTCACAATATTCATTACACTTTTCAAATTCTTTTAATCATAATTTCAGTTTGCTTTTACTTTTACTTTTACTTTTCCTCTTAACTTTGATTTACTTTATAGTTGAAAGCATTTATCATATTATTCCTTCTATATGATATACTGCTTTACACACACACGCACACAAACTGCTTATTCTTGGACACAAAGACATTATTCTTGAACAAATACCTTATTCGTATACAAGAATTTGCTAAATAAGATAGTTGAAAAATGGGATAATTCTTTAGGTGGTAATGCAATTGAATAAGTTTTTTGTTTCTAATTTCACTGTATAAGAACAAGCAGTTTTTGAGAACAAACAATTTAGTTAAAAAATGAGCTAACTCAAACTAATCTTTCCATAATTTTAACTAACTTCTTCCCTGACTAAAGTAGACTCTCTCTCATTTGTTTGTAACCACACGCTATCAAAGTATCTAGATTAAAATTCTTATATATAAATTCACATATCAAATATTCGTTTTACAAAATCGCTCAAACATTAAGTTTGTAATTTCATAAATTTATAAATCAACAAATATTAGAAGGAATGAATTTTGAATTGGCAAGTACTTTGAAATTCACACACACTCCAAACATTCGTCCAAACACATCTAATTATATATATATGAAAGTCGAAACTGAGAAAATGTTGTCCACTCATCGTTTACTTGGACATTTTCTTAGTTCGCCATATAGACTTTCCTATTTTGAATTTTTAATATATTTTAAATTTACCTATCATTGTAATAATGATGTGGATTCCCCCCCCCCCCCCCTTCCCTTGATTTCAGCCCCTTCTCTCTGTTTGAAATTCAACAAATTATATAAATTTTAAAATTCTCTCTCTTCTACGTCGATATGCCCCACCCAAAAATTTTATTTATATCTTACTTCCTATATTTTTGACAAAAGTAATTATTTATATATTACTTTTTAGTCTTAAATCTTTTTTATTGTTTAGAAAAATACAACATTCTCCATCAGTTTTTCTCTTAAACTGCCATATCACCTTCTTTTTATTTCATCACAAGTTTTATATATAGTTTACGCTCCCATTTTTTTCAATCATTTATTATATATTGTTATTATTTTTTTGTGGACTTGAGTAATACAACCTCTCAACACACAAGTTATTATTGTTAATATTATCATTGCAATTGTTATTAGTTAGGAGATACTATTTCTAATATTTTATACACTAATTTTCATATTCATTTGTCACTAAAAACTAACAATTATTACTCAAGTTCATTTTTAACGATAAAAATTAGTAAGAAGACTCCTTTAAAAAGGGAAAAATAATTTTTTAATTATGTTGTTGTCACTATTAATTTTGTAATTATTATTAGGCATACAAATATAAAATCTCTCGATAAATATTTTGATAATTGTTCCGTGTGCAAGGTCAAAAACTAGAAGTTCCTTCGTCACTAAACGCGCCGTTGCACACATCATCATCATGTCACCCCCGTCAGAATAGCCAACCAGCTTCATTCGGAAATCGGGTTCTTCGTCCCAAACCCACAGCCCCTTCTCCCACTTCATTCATGTCCTTCACTCGTTTTCCCTTCCTCCACTCTCTGTCTTTAATTTCCGTCTCTAAAACAGGAAAGCAACGTGTAGCTCAGTCTCTATTCGTCGCTAAATCAGGTAAGCCACTTCTAAACGAGAGAGAGGCAGAGGGAGAGAGAGAGAGACTGATTTTCTTCCCAATTTGGTTACAGCAATGGAGTCCCATCAGCCTTGTGTTCTAGTGTTATCTGGTAAATCATCCGTTGAGAAGGAACTGGCTGTGTCATTGAAGAACAGCAACACTCTAAAATTACCTGATTATCCCGACGTTTCGCTCTTCTTGCATTCCGAGGCCCAGAAGCCATTATTCGCCGACACCGCCGCTTTTAAGATCGATTCTTACATGAATTCTCTCTCTACGACGCGCTTCGGTCGGTTCCTCCTCTGGTCTCCGCGCTTGCCTTCCACTCACGACGTCGTTTCCCAGTAAGTGCACTGAAATGCGCTCCCTCTGTTTCATAAATTTTGTCTGCTTTTGACTTTTTTGCCTGGTTTTAATCAAGCGTGATATCCGTAGAAGTGTTTTGGGTTAGGAAACTAACTCCTAACTACGTGCGACTTGTGCTTATTCCACTTTTAGTTACTATTAGACTTCAAGTTAATGTTTGAATGTTCGAATTATATAATTGACCGTCAAAGGTGACAATGATTATGAAGTGGATACTGTGCTGGTGTTTAATTTGGATACTGAGGTTTTGGGTTCTGCACAGGAATTTTTGTGAGCTTCCTATTGGTGCGGTTTGTGTTGCGGATGTTCAATTTAAAGGGCGAGGTTTGTGATTTTTTTAGTGGCATTGTTTTGAATTTCAACCGTGGTTGTGATTTTGTGGAGTTTTATAGGTCGGTCGAAGAATGTGTGGGAATCTCCGGAAGGTTGCTTGTTGTTTTCCTTCACGATACAGATGGAGGATGGGCGAGTTGTGCCACTTGTGCAGTATGTAGTCAGTCTTGCCATAACTGAGGCAATAAAGGATGTTTGTGACAAGAATGTAATTTTTTTTCCCACTTTCCCCCTATGGGCATGGTTATATAAGTTTCAAGTACATTCCGCCCTCATCGTAGCTGCCTGCTATTGGTCATTGCTTTTAAATGGAACTGAAAATATTGTCTGGTCTCAAATGGGATAAACCCGTGGAAATTAGTTTTGATGCCAATGAACGGAACTATTATACCTTTGTAATTAGTGGAAGGGAAAAGGTCAGACATTATGTGCATAGACATATACATATTTAAAGTTTATTGTTTATCCAAAATTTTTAAGAGTTTATTATCGGTCAAAGCATGTAAAGAATGTCACTTTTTGTTATGAAAGAATTATGCAAATGATTCTATCATGTTATTTATGCATTTATTTGTGTGCTTATGTATTGCACGCGTGTGTACGTGCATATGCTTGTGTACAGGAGTCAATGAGAATATGTTTACAGCGAGAAATTCTGCTTTTGTGTTGCCTTTGTCTTTCTGCAAGTCATGGTAAGACATGAATATTAATAGAACAAAGAAAAGGATAATAATAGACTGTCTATGCCGTATTTTAAGTTACAATAATTTTTCAGGTTAATCACGAGATATAATTCAATTTGATTTCAATCTGTGTTAGATGGATTACTTTTATGTATCTGTTGTGATCTTAGGTGGGAACATGACCACACTGTCCAATTGTGGTTCGCCTCCTATTTCTATAAGGGCGTTTAACCTGGTGCTTTTATGAGAACAGATGGATACCATTAGAGTCATTGAAATGTTTGTGTCAAGTACTAAAAGCACAATGGTTGCACTCCACTATAGAGGGCCACCTGAAGAAGTAGTGATCATGTTTCTTGTTTAAAGGACGTAATGAATGGAGGCTGAAATAGCAAACCTGCATATGCATCTGCTTGATGGCTCGTGCTCGTACAGATGCCAGATTATGTTCATCACAGCAGACAATTCTAGGTGTCAATCTGACTCTGACTTAGACTGCGACCAAGTTAAAATTAAGAGCAATCAATAACAACAAAAGCTATCTGATAGATGTAGTTTTCAAACAAATCACGTGTTTCCATTCAACACTTTCATGGTGTTGGTTAGATAATGTGGATCTATGTGATTGTCATGCGCTGAGTCCTCCAATCTCTTCTTAATACCAAGGTTTGATGTTGATATTCTTCTTTGGGGCTTTACTTATCTGTTTCAGGGCATTCCACGTCTTGATGTTAGAATAAAGTGGCCAAATGATCTGTATTTGAATGGCCTTAAAGTGGGAGGTATTTTGTGCACGTCAACGTATAAATCAAAGAAGTTTAATGTTTGTTCTGGTATATTCTCACTCTACTGATGATGATACGCAAATCTCAAGTAACAACTCTTGGAAATTGCTAAACTGAAATCACTAGACGATGCAAACGGGGTCAATGGACCTGAAAAGCTAGCTACCAAGTGAGATAAGTAGGGAACCCACGCCCTTATAAGCCCCGATATATCCCCATGCTTAGCCAATGTCGGACTGCATAATGTTTTCTGTTTCATAGCCTTGTGTCTCTGCAAGAGCAGACCGACCCCTGAGGCACATTGGCTTCTGTGTGACTTCTCAGTCAGGTTGGCTACACTTGGAGTGGATACAGCCCACATGGGACGTAGGACTCACAAGGCTGGGCATGTGGCTGCTCCAAGACGAATCAATAAAGAAGGGGCAATGGGAGTAGTCAACCTGAAAAGCTAGCTATTCAAGTGAGGGAACCCACACTTTCACAAGCCCCAGGATATTTCCTTGCCTAGCTAACGTGGCACTGCAACACTAAAATGTTTTTCTAGTGCACTGAATTTCTGTGCAGTATATAAATAACATTGTTGACGGCCGTAATTTGATGTAACATAGCTGATTTTTTTTTCTGTTTCTGTATTTGGCAGGAATTGGCTTGAATGTGGATAATGCGAAACCATCAACTTGCTTAAATGCTGTTCTACAGAAATTGACTTCTGTTGCTCACCAACTACAGAGAGAAAATATTATTGCAGCCTTCTTCAATAAATTTGAGAAACTTTTTGATCTTTTCATAAGTCAAGGTCGTCTGACATTTGAGAAATGCTTTTCTCCCTGCATGCCATATGATATCGAAGTCCAGTCCACATCTTTCATTTTTTAGCTGCTGTTAATATTAGAGAAAAATTACGTATATAAAGTAATGTTTGCAACGAGACGATTCAAGTATATGATGTGCAAAAAGAACAGAAAACTATATTGTTCGCTCCACCTTATAGCTTTGAGTTGCATCATCCTTGGTCTTAAGTTGTCCCATTGACATTCTGTCAAGGACAGTCTATTTTTACCGATTCATTCCTGTTAGGAGCCATGTGGCAATAAGAGGTGTAGTGTCAGGCTGTTAAAGGTTCGATGTCGAGCACGGTTGAGGTTGCATACATTTTGACCACATTATTTCTTCATTGTATGGATTCTCATCATTTTTAGGTTTGTATTTTTCCTGCTTTAGTAATGAGAAACCTCTATGGGTATTAAGTAGCACTAACAAAGAACGAAACGAAAACTGCCTGAACAATGTCCCCTTTTACAGTTCATGACATAATGAAATTATTAGCATAGTTTATGTCCCGCAGAGAATTATGGATTTTGCTGCCTATCGTGCAGGATTTCAACCTCTTGAGGAGCTATACTACAATACTTGGCTACATAAGTAAGAACTTCGATATACTTGATTATTACTCCAAAATTTATGCTTACATGACAGTTTACATAAATGCTGTTAAAGCATGAAGTTCTTGTATCAGTCACTTGACTTATGAATTATGAATATGGGGCATGTTACATGTTTGACATGTAATTTGACATGAACCTGAGAAGTATTTCTAGACTTTTAGTTGAATGCAATAAGTACCAAAATGACCTCTTAGTTTGTCTCTTTGGCTGCATAATTGCTTCAAATGTTTCAATGACTCTTTTAAATGCTTAAGTGTCAGACATGTAATGCAGGGAGTATGGGTATTGGCTCCATGTATGACATGTCTGATCTTAGATGAACCCACCAAGCATTTTCCGGTGGTTTTCTTTTTCTACATAGGTACATAAACACGCTTTATAATGTTTATTTTTATCACTTTTGCTGACATGATTAAAGAATGTATGCCCAACTCCATGTGCTATGGGAAATGGTGCTTTGCCATGGAAAGTATTAGAAAATTTAATCCATTCGTGCTTGTCTTCTAATTCTAAAGTATAAGGGATGACTGTACGAGAGGTTTTCTCCTGAGGAAAAGAACCCTCTTAATTCTTTTGTTGAAAAGTCTCTTCCTTTCTGATGAAGCAGTAAATAAAGTTAACAATAAATTCATTTTTTGCATTTCAAGCAACGATCCCAATGGGTTTACAAACTAGTCATTTCTTCAGACGTTCCACATGTTTGTCAAAGTGATAGGTGCATAAGTGAACCTATTACTTTTATTCGACTAATTTTCATGGACTTGCTTTTTTTTATTTTTGAGTAGTTAGAACTGATTGAAGCAACAGATAGAGAGGGAGAAGGAGAGAAAAACTGTGAGATTCTATTTTTTTTTGCTTTCCTGTTGCACATAATCCAGTAGAGTCGGCGCTGCTTTTTTTTTTTGAACCCTAGCTTCGGTGGAGCAGCTTGAGAATCACTTCTCTAAACCAAGCCTCTTCCCTTGAAACTTGAAAGTTAGAACCCCTAGCTAGAAAGGGTTCAAAGGTTTTTTAGAGCTTAGAGCAGAAAGAGATGCATTGCTGTGGACTCATGGTCCTTGTCTTAGGTTTATGAAATGGACTTTGAGGCTCCTGATGTTTGTGTTTTGGATATTTGGGTGAGTAATTTCTTTCCCCAGTTACATGGGTCATCGATAAGTTTAATGGTTACCTTCTAGACTGAATTGAATACCAAAAGAAGTGCGAGTGCTAAATCTCCAATTGTCACAATAAGGTTGTGGAGCTGTTACTGATTTGATGATAGTGTTGTTATCGCTTTCATGTTGTATTACCTTGCAAATAAACTTTGAACAAGTTATGTCACGGCTTCATGTCAAATGGGGGGCCACGGCTCATTTTTCTTGTGGAATGATGCGTGTCAAGAAGGTTCATGATTCTGTCCTGTTGCATGCATGCAGTGGGCAGAGGGTAATTGTGCAGCACAAGGATGAGGATCAAGATGAAGTGGTCGATAATATAGTTACTATTCAGGTAAGTCGGATTTACTAGGTGACTTGCAAGTACTGGTCCAAGAAGATGTGGTTGTATCTCGAGTTTATAAATTTTTGGTGCAGTAGTCCAATAATTTGTGATTCTAGAACATAGATGTGAAGTTGACTTATTCTTTATATGACTACATGGCGGAACATAGTAAAAAAAATTTGGGAACTGGTAGATACCCGGGGCAAACAAAAAGGACAGTTCGAAACTGATTTTGAAATTTAAAAGATGAGCTGTTCGCTTGCGTGACATGAGCTTGTGCCTGTGATCAAGTGTTTGTGATAGCTCTGTAAACACGCATGTAAGGTGTAGCATTTGCTCTCTTTGCTTATAAATTTACCAACTAATGATAGGAGATGGGAAGTGTAAGTTGTTTCTTTCTATATTTCAGGGCTTAACATCCTCTGGATTTTTGCAAGCTCTCGGTGACGATGGTCAAATGTGTGAGCTTCATCCAGATGGCAATAGGTATTTTATGATTTTCCCTATCAGCCTGCTAGACATAAAAGTGATAACGACTCCTCACACTTCATTTGTATTTTTATTGAAAAGTGTTGCTTAGAAAGTGACGGATAAATTGACTTGATTCTAAAATGCTCTCTAAGCATTGAAAGCTAAAACCAATTCTTAATTGGTTGAGAGGTCATGAGCACTTCACTTACAGGGTTTAACTTATCTAATGTGGGAGATTACTTATTCCTCCTTGAGCTCGCCACATATGTAGATGAAAGGGTGATTGTGAAAGTTTGAATAACCTGCTATAAAAACCATGTTGAACCACTCCACCTAAAAAAAGGTGCCGATAACACGTTTTTACAGCTATGTGATCTATGTAGATGACTTTCATTATGAAAATCATTGGAGTTTAGATCTGATTTAGGAGGATGATAAGGCAAGGAACGAGAAACAAGGTAGTGGAGCATGGTAGGGGACTCTGGTGATGTACACAGCTATCATGGTATTCAGTATCTTACGATTCTCGATGTCGTATCTCACGGTTCGATGCGGTACAGACATAGCACAATGCATAATTAAATTGACATTGTATCGCTCACATCTTATGACACAGCTTTGATAATCGGACAAGTATCTTATGATACAGGTTCGATACGTGATACGATAGGTGTACTCACGCACTGCAATTTAACTTTTGGGCTTTCACTTATAAAGATTGCATTATCTGCACTTTCTACAACCGAAAACGACAGGTCTTTTGATTTAGAGGCTTTAGACTACATCCTTTTCCAACATCTATCAAATATCTTTATGCTATATCCTTTAACCTAAAGTAGCGGTCTGTATCTTACGATACCTGACTCAATATGCGATCAGCAAATTGAAATCCATTACGATAGGTACCGCAATTTGACTGTGACAGCAATGAGCTCATCCAAAAAATTACTTTCATGAACAAGTTCGATTGTCGTATTTTGATGAATTCATCAAATTGTAAATACATGGGAAGAACTCTTAACAGCAAGAACAATAACGAGGAACTAGAAGATATTTAGTCCTCACGCCATCAACTAGCTAGCTGATTTGGAGTGTCTTCTTGAATACCTCATGCCACTGTCTGACTACTACGTTGGAAAAACACATGCACAATCCATCTTAGAGAACTGGATTCTTCCTCTGCAACCTTCCATGGAAGTGTACTGTTTGGGGTTTCTTGAACCTCAATTCATCTGTTCAGACTAACATGGCAGTGTATGCAGGAGCCCATTTTAGAGAACTGAGCTTTCCACTAATCGACCTGTCAACTGATAGTGAGGATTATAGGTGGGATTGTGAAGGTCCAGATTGGTGCTTCTCTAATGGTGCTACTGGTGAAGAGGCTAAGAAAAACCATTGAATTGTTGAAGCTGTGTGGGAAATTGGGGGTGGATGGAGTCTGCTTGGAATTTTAGTTCATATAGCTCTGAAATGGCAGATTGTAGATGGAGCGTGGTGATAACTCGAGCCCTCAGGCAAGTGGCTTGTTTTGCACTGCTGATGGATTGTTTGATTAATGCGCGTCTACATCAGGGTGACTGGACTTGTGAGTAGCCTTGTGAAGTTCATGGCGTTGAACTCACCCACAGTGGTTACGTCCTCAGTGCTTGAATGCAACTCGAGCCAGAAAGCTCTCTAAATGGAGGTCTGCGGGTGGTAAGCTCTCTTGTGCCTTCCAGTGTCAGGATAGGAAATAGGATTGTTCTTCAATGGAAGAAAAGAGATATTATAGAGATGAGCATCATTTTTTCTATGTTAAGAAAGCATTGACGTAGGTAGAAATTAAAATAAGCATATAATAGTATGTTGGTTTAGCTAAAGGTTTTTCCCTTGATAGAGCGGATGGCAAAGCAGGAAACAGAGTCCAAACAGTTGGGACAATGTCTTTGTTAGATTGGGTTGAGTTGTTTTGAGATTCCACGTCAATAAATACGGTACTGGGTTGAATGCTGAAACCGTTTAACGATATGGTTGCACTTATGTGCTCAATCCCGCTCATTGTAGTCAGTGCCCTTATATATTCTAGAATTTTATATCTTCTTGAATTTCATAAAAAGTTCTGAATTTTAATAGCTTATTGATTAAGTTGCAGTCCAATAAAAGATGCTGGTTATTGACTGAGATTCATCAATGAGCTCATCTAGTACCACCTTCACTCTGTTAGCATCTATTTCCGCAAAAACATTTGTAAATCATATCAAGGGTGGAGGCACACAGATGGGAAATAAGATTATCTATTTAATTGACACGGCCGAAAGCCACATATGTACAACGAGGGAAAGTAGAGTATGGAAATCTTAATATAGACAAAATGAATAGTGGAAAACATATCTTAACACTAAACTTTTTTTTTAAGTTTTTCGTTAAGCACAGAGGGAAGAATAAAGAAAAAGTACCCCCAGAAAAATAGAAAATAAAACAGTTTCACTCAATGGCATCCAAAAATAATCATCACATCGGAATTTTGTTTTACTCAATGACTGCTGAAACAGTTTACAATAACAATAAACAATCATATGTGCTTGAGTGCGCTCGTCGTAGTTCCATTATGCCTCTTATGTATCTTCTTGAATTTCACCAGAAGTCCTAACTTGTAACTACTTATTGGCTGAGTTGCAGTCCAATAAAAGATGCTTATTTTTTAGTTAATCTGACGTTATTCAGAACAGAGAACTCTTAAATTACAGAAAGGAAACCGCTATTTAGAACTTGTATGATCAATCACTGCAAAAGGATTATACATCTAAATATGGACGATCTGTATAACCAAAAATATGACTTTGTCCTAAAACTAAAGATACATGTGAAAGCTACTCGCTTTTTCCTGTAGAGAAGCCTGCAAAGGTTTGGCCAGAGGCTTATATTGATCAATTAAATCAGGTAATGCAGCTTTTTTAATAATGTGCATCAAGGTTGCGCATGATAAGTTGTTAGCAATTCAAGACGAGGTTGCTCTATGAGGAATTTGTCTCTGCATGTTTCAAAGGAGATCCGGTGCGAAAATTCAAAGCTGAAATTTAGGTTGCCTCAACGTTCTGAGGTAGACAATAAACCAATGCAAGACAGAAGGCATATGCTTCTTGGTTTGGACTAGTTGTAGAAATGGATCAAACCTATCGTTTTTGCTTTTCTGTTGCAAATAACATTGCATAGGAACGGGGTTTATTTCCTAGAAGCGGCATAAAGTTGAACTTTTAGATGTTTATTATATCCTAAACAGTTTTCGATGAGTTCCAACACAGAGAGAATAGGTTACTAACAGTTATATGTTAAGTTTGGGCTAGAAAAGCCGCAGGGCCATGTAGAATATGGCCCCTCCTTGCATATGAGGGGATGAAGGGATGAATTTATGGACTGTAAGTATGGGCCCCTAAGCAGTAGGTGCTGTTTTTGTTGAGGGGTTCAAACCGCTTTCTTCATATGATCAAGTCGTGATTGGCCCATGATAGCCTGATATACCATAGCATGTTTGTAAGGCTGGCCGGGGTGTTAAATTGTGCAGATTTAGTCAAATAATGCTGTTGTAGTTTGAATTTTAGTACAACTTTTGAACCCCGTGAAACTAATAGATGTAAAATGCCTACTCTAATCTGTCACTTTATTCATCTTTGTGTGTGTGTAGATATATATTTCTGCTTTTTATGTGTTCGTGTGTGTAGATATATAGTTGTGCTTTTAGGTGGACACATTATGTCTCCCCCCACCCATTAACATATGCTAATACAGTGCCCCCAATTGCTACCCTCCGTTCGTCTCTTTCTGTAGTCTTTCATCAATATGTTTTTTCTGTTTCCCAACCATGTACTTCCTACTCTTCAAAATATCTCTGACAATTGGTTCCCCACCCTTTTGAATTCCAAAGGGTGTTAATTTTACTGCATTTTTCTTGTGAGGCTCAAGTAATATAGTCTTGTTCACGTTGTGGTACAGCTTTGACTTCTTCAAAGGACTGGTCAGAAGAAAACTGGCCTGAAGAAAATTCTTGGCACCTTCTGGTGGAGGCAAACCATCAGCTTCACCATGTGCATAATTCAGTATAGTGTAATCGTTATCTCTTCTTTTCTTATCTAGTTCCGTACGTGGTCAATTTATGCTAGACTTGATCTGGTCAAAATTGGATCGTTATTAAATCTTGATCTTGATAGTCTCATCATCACTATTACTATGCAGTTGTAAATTGTTGATGGATATTCTGATTACATATCCTTATTCCGTGGTCAATAAAAAGAGGATCATGAATGATCAGTCAACAACGACGTAGTATTTGTCTCATGCTTTGCCAGCTATAACCTGTTACTTTGGAAATGCGGTGTAATGATTTAAGTCGTAGGATCAATCATTGGACTTGTTGCTTGCAGAGATAATGTAAAAGGAGATGCTTCATTTGGTCATATCTGTTTCCAGTGATCCAAAGCCCCCACAATGATCAGGGCTCCATTATTTTTGTCTCAGTGGTTACTTTGTTGATCCAAGTAGGAACACTTTTGGACTTCAGACATTCAGATCCGGAAGATTCTCCCTCTATTGGGGAATTTGGCCCCGATATTGTGGGGTGATTGTGTCCTCTGTCTCTCACTCGAGGAAAGAGAAGGACGAAAAGCCCACCACATGAACAGAGTTGCCTGTTCAAAACAAAAGTTCAAACTGTCATCTAAGTGGTGTGGTCACAACCCATGTTATGCCCAGGCACAAAACATTGCCCCCATGTGAATATAGACGTGTACCAAAGTTTAGTCACCATCAAAAGGCTGCAAAAGGAGTTTCCGTGAGCTTCCCTTTTATGTCATCTATCCATGGCATGGGGATCACTGGAGTCCTGTTTTGCAGTTAAAAGGGATTAGTTGCTAAAATTAAAAAAAAAAGACTATTTCTTAGGGACTTGGGGGGTGCTTTTAGTGATGAATCTGAACGCTGCAAATGGAGCGTTCGTGATTGCAAAGCATAATTATCAAATACGTGACGGCTATGTACCATTCTGGCTTAACCGTGGTAGAAATTCTGATAGGCTTTGTTTTTGAACTATGCTAGTCCCCACCGGTCAATACTGAACTATACCGGGCAGGTAATGGATAATACTAATGCATGCACATTTTTAATTTTTTTTTTTGGATTTTCATTTGGGACTTCCGGATCATAATGGTGCGATATCAATGTAACGCGTAGGCTCATCTCTCTACGAAAATGTGCTTATATCAATCCTCTCTAAACCTTTACAACGGAGGAAGCTTAAGACATTTTTGCCCTCTTCATTCTCTGCTCTGCATTTCCCCCTTCTCTCTTAACTCTCTCCGAGGTGACTTCTCCCTCAACAATTCTCTGCAGTGGTGGCCTTGGGGAGGCTGTTAGTATGTGATTGACAGTAGAGGTGGTCGTGGTTGGCGATTGGATGACGTGATTGGTGGTGGGGTGTTGTGATTGGTGGCGGGGTTTTGGTGGAGTTGGTGGCCTTGGGGAGGCCGTTCATATGCCATTGATGGAGGAGGTGGTCCTCCTTGGCGATTGGTGGCGGGTTGCTGGGCTATCGTGCTGGCGCTGGTCGTGGATGGGCTGATGAGAGTGGGTGGTCGATTGGTGGCCTTTGGTGGCCCTCGGCCTGCGACTGGGAGTGGTGATCATGCGACAATGGTGGTTCACCGGCAGTGATGAGTCGTCTTGAAGGCGGAAGGCTGGGTTGCAGTGGTGGTTTGCTGCTTGCTGTCTACAGTGTGTGTCTTTGCCGGTGAGTGTAGTGTGTGTTTGCATGTGTCTGCTATGGGTGGTCGATTAGTGGCCTTTGGCAGCCCTCGGTGTGTGGCTGGGAGTGGTGGTCATGCAGCAGTGGTGGTTCACCGGTGTTGATGGGTCGTCATGACGGCGGAAGGCTGGGTCGCAGTGTTGGTTTGCAGTTTTAGTGGCAATAAATTAGAGATTTGTTGAGATTTAGGAATTTTTTTTCGTTATTTGAAGTTTTCAATTAATAAAGGTTAATGATATAAATTAAGGAGGGTAGTTTGGGTATGAAAAAGGTAAAAAGTGGTGTGTCAGGAAATCTCCAAATAGAGTTAAGCTTCCTGTCAGATTTGTGTAGCTTCATGAAATGCGAGTACAAACTTCAGGGAGTAGAGTGTAAAAAAAAAAAATAGGCGAAACCGTGTGTAATTTAGGGCAAATCTCAGGAGTGTCACGTGTAATTTACTCATATTTTTCCCCTCTAAAATATCCAAGTATACTTACTATATATTGGTAGCCCGTAATGGCTATGTACCTTTGTCTGTTTTGTGGTCCTATTTCCTGAGACACGTCAATAAATATTCAATGGTGAAAGTTATAATGAAACCAAAAAAGGTCAACCTCGAGTGCACGCTTTGAGTCATCTGACGCTTCACTTTGTACGGAAATTGCTCTAAGTCAACCTGGACCTCCTCTCCACGGATTATCCTACCAAGTGAAGGCCTCCATACGTAGCTAATCCTTGGCTTACTGACAATCGTCGCAGTGACTGTGCATCGCTACGCTCGACCACGCTTGAACATCGCCACTATGTTACTTATCCCCGACAGTGTCCATTCGGCTGTGCCATGCACTACTACCGTAATGCGTGCCCCACATAATACTCATTGATTGTGCAATATGCCCCCAAAACTGCACACATCCAACTAAGACAATGCATTGCGCTACTATACAGATGTGCCACTCCATTCTACTATTGTGCCCCCGTCATTGGCCCATTTCTTCAGCACACCATGCATGCCTCAATTTGGTCGTTGAACATGCTTTGATCCGCTCTCTGGAGTTTGCAGCATCTTATAAGGTAGGCGACTTCTCTGGGACAATGCCTCATGGAGCTCTATATGCCCCGACACGAGGACTCTCCTTTTGCAAGGTAGGCAACTCGACTCCTATGGGTTACTACCTTGGAGCATAGGGTAGGTGACTCGTCAAGGACACTACTTCGGCCTTATCGAGTAGGCGACTCTTTTGGAGCACTAACTTGTGTGCTCCAAGTGCCCAACACAAGGTTTAGTACGTGACTTGACTATGTCCTCCAACACTGGGGCTCTTCATCAACGATCTCTAAGGATCATGATCGTCGGGTCACTGCAAGCTTGGAGCAGGTCTTTGGAGGGCATCGGGTTTAATGTGCCTAGTATTCAGGCATCGTGCCTTCCCCACCATTGCCAGGTTCTCTGCATCTCTTGATGTCTTCGTCAGACTTAGCAAGGGTAATGGACAGGTGGCTAGACCGAAGGCATTCTCTGGCCATACCGACATTATCGAAATCAGTCTTCTTAGATAAACAAAGTGAAGTTGTGCTGGGTAGGCTAAGTAAGTGACTATGGTGATTCGACAGGCTGGCAATACCCTATGCAAGGTGGCACCTCCGGGAGTGCCATGTGTCATTGATAACAAGGCATTTTCAGCTACTTATAAATAGTGGATTTTCAGAGCTCATTTTCACAAGATTAAGAATAATTGAACATTTGACAATGGCACTTTCACACTCCAAAACTTATAAGCTAAGGAATGCTAGAAAGAGAAAGAACCAAAGCAATTGTACCTTGACCCTGCACTTTAACATATTGAACCTTGGTATTGGACTTGCGACTGTCGCTCTGTACTCACTCTGTGCATTCTCCCCTGCAGGACTACCATTTATTAGACTTTGTCTAGGTTACCTTGGTCTCTGCCTTTGCTCAGTCCCAAACTTTCATACTTGGCATCTGGCTTTGGCTATAGTATTAGTGGCACCTCCATGTGCAGTGCGAACCATTTTCCTTCACATCAATTTTGGTGACTCTGATAGGATGGTGAGCATCATTGGTCATTTCATCCCCTATCAGATACCCTCAGCTTTCCATGCCTCAGCAATGCAAGGCGTGTAGGGGTATCAGTCAAAGCCTTAAACCCGTCATCTAGGAGGAGCACCACCTCGAGGACCAAGAGGAGACCAATGTCATCTAGCTCCTTGTTCATCCTAAGATGGAGCCCAATGTTGAAACTAATACTAATGCTAGGGTCCAACGCCTTATTCCTATCATCACTGACCTCCAAGACTCACAGTCATCTTTCATGGCCGTGATCATAGAGATGCAAAAATCAATTCAAGTTTTAACTTTGTTGATTCCAACATGTAAAGGCCTCATAACTCCTTTTTATGTGCTCGCCCCACCTCTTGGATTGGTACCTAAGTGATAGATTATTCTATTGGTAATATATAATGAGCCTAATCTATCCAATTAAATCCAATAAGTAGTCCAACCCAGTTAGAATCCGGTCCAGTTGGTTAGGTTTAACCTAAGTCAAAGTTAAGAGATTGTGACTTGATTTGTGATTTGGGATTGATCCTTGATGCATATATTGATTCTCAAATATTTCCTGAAATCTGGTACGTCCTCTTTGTCTTTTCATATATTCGTACCAAATTAAGGGCAACTAATTTCTCTAAAATTCAAAGAACCTTGTTTAATTAAGGCATGAACCGGCCGATTGACTTTTTGTGATCTTTGATTTAAGTTAGATATTCTCTTCTATTAGAAATATTAGACTCGAGAAAGTCATCTTTACCATTTCTATTAGTCTCCAGAGCTTTATAAATTGATCCCTTGGGCAACAGAATTAAGGGTCTTCCTCCCTAGAAGTTAAGAACCTTTCTCTAAGACAAAATTCTGCCAAAAAACCTAAAGAGAAAGAGAAAACCATATAAATCCTGACTTTCTGTATCTAGCACACGCCGAAATTTGACTGGTCATAACTTATTCGTACGATGCCCGATTTAGGTAAATTTAAAATCCTAAATTGCGTATCTTTTCGAGAGATACAATTTATTAGAAGAATAAAAATCCATTTAAGGTCGTCTTTAGGCTCAAAACAGGTTTCTCTAATCGAGCAAATTTCCTTTCTAGTCCAACCCTAACCTGCTCATACGATGCCTGATTCAGGCATTTCAATCATGCATCTTTTCAAGATAACAATTTTGTAGAAGAAGTCAAATCCATTTAAGGTCGTTTTCAGGCCCAAAATAACGTTTTTTTTTTCAAATTTGGCAGATTTCCTTTCTAGGTTTTTGACCAGCCTTAGCTTGCTCATACGATACTCGATTTAACCGTTCAAAAGCCTAAATTGCGTATCTTGTTTGGATCTACAACTTACAAAAGGAATCAAATCCATTTGAGGTCGTCTTCAGGCCTAAAATAGCGAGTTTCTAATTGGGCAGATTACCTTTCTTGGTTTTTGACGTTGAATCAACTATTGGATCAAGCAGTTAGACAATCAAAACCAATGTATGATTCTCTATCTTTCTTTTGAATATATTTATTTCTAGATTAGAAGGGTCTAAATTGTTCCCTTCCTCTCAACCATATCTGGGTCAATAAATATAAAAACTCATATGTCTTCATTTGACTAGAAGAGTCGTGTTCATCATAAGAGTCAAAGAACGAGATCTAGGTCGCTTCGGTTGAACTAAGATGGTTTTGATCCTAATTTTTCCGATCGAGTACGTAGGCCATTTAGCCCGCACTGTCGAACTCAAACCAAATTTTAGGATTATGTTTTAAAGTTAAGTATTTACGTGTTACATGCTAAAGGCAAAAAATCGTAAAAAACAAAGTAGAGACCATTAGGATATAACGGGTTCCTAACACCTTCCCGTTGTGTAAATTAGTTCCCATCTCTGTTTCCAATAGAGTAGAAGCCTAGTTGGGCATTTCAAAGTCTTTTAGGATTTTTTTCTTTCTTTTTAACAAAAAAATAAGATGTGACTCCGAGTTAGATCTTCCCGGATCTAAATTGTTGAGGAAGTTGTGGCGACTCTACTGGGACTAAAATAAGAGAACTAGGCTTGAAATATTTTGTTGCTTTTTAAGCCTTTGGTGTTTTCTTTTAGTTTTGTATAACTTGTACAATATGCTTTATATGTGGTAATGGTGCTTTTCTTTTGATGACTCACAGATGCGTGCAATTGTGCCAAAACCACCCATTGGAGGGCAACAGTTGAAGCCCTCGAACTTCCTAGTTGCGAGGCCATTTTGACTGTACCTTCACTTCTAAGGCCTAGTACCAAGATCTCCTATTATCTCGGTAAATTAAATGACTTGCGTACACGTACCAATGATCATCTATTATTAACTACATGAGTTACGGGTGAGAGGCATATCGTACAAGTCAGGTTGAGGGAGTAACCATATACCCGACATTTAAGAAAACCACACACCTTGATCATTTTTGTGGTGTACCCTTTTTAGGAAGAATACCTGCCAGGTTTTGGTATATCAGCTGGGAAACCGACCGATGTTCTATAAAACGGCCTGTATTCTTGCTAAAGGTAGAGTATGGAATTGGGGCTTCTAATTAACTGGTCAATTTATCGAATGGGTAAAAGGACAGTTAATCAGTAGAGACCAATAATGCAAAGCTAAACCGGCCGATTTTACCCCTCCTCCTTATGACCAAAAAACCTTCACTGAGTAACTAGTAACTGGACGGTCAACCTAGAGTTAATAAGACGGTTAGTCAGTGTAGCATTTTCCAAACCACTTCCTAAAAATCCCACAAAACCCTGATTGAATAACTAGATGGTTAACCTAGGGTTAACTAGACGGTTAGTTAATGCAGTCTTTTCCAAACCATTTCCCGAAAATTCCAAAACCTCACTGAGAAATCGGACGGTTAACCTACAAGGCTAATCAGATGCTTAGTAAGTGTAGCATCTTCCAAACCATCTCCTAAAAATCCCAAAAACTCACTAAGTAACCTATAAAGTTAACCAGATAATTAGTCAGTGCAGCATTTTCCAGACTATCTTCCATAATCTCACAAATAAAGTTCCGAGTAACCAAATAGTTAGCCCACAAGGTTAACTGGACCGTTTGTCTAGTGTCGATTTTTATACAAGGTATAAACCAACCAGTTTAATGTGTTTTTCCACGATGCTGTGGTATGCTTATGTGCATCATCTGCAGATTGTGTGGTCTTATCTAGGCTTTAGTTTCCTAACTTGAGTCATCTTTTTTTTGGCTAATTTGATTCCTAGTGTAATAACAAAAAAGTTCAAAAGCAAAAGAAGTAAAATTCAAAAATTCAAGAAAAAGTAAAAAAATATTTTTCAATATTTATTCGAGTTAGGTAGACGTTGTGTCTCCATTAAGTATAGGTGTCCATCTTTAGCAAGTCGAGAGCGTACTTTTCAAAAGCAAGAGATAATTTGCCCGATCCCATATCAATTGAATTTATGATTAGCTAACCACTTCACGAACTTATAAAAAGATGATTTGGAATTTAAGTCTAGCGGTCTGTCGTGTTAACATTTCTTTTTAGTGCTTTGAGGCGATGATCACTGTCTTTGCAAAGCCTAAAAATTAAAAATTTTGTTGATTTGAAACCGAATACCAGAACCCTAACAAAAGAATTTGGTTTGCCTAAACATTCAAGTGAGATTTAAGAGACCATCGCGAAAAGGCTGTGACTTCCCTTCTTAGCCAACCTTATTCACTAGAAGCAAGCCGAGCCCACAAAGATAGAGTTAGACATATCGATGTTAAAGCTTTCTCTTATGCAAGGCTCACTTAAGAATGTAGGTTTGCATGAGTCCTCCTTAAAATAAGCATTCTCGAGAATTAGAGGCCATTGTTTTGGCCACCACATATCATTCTAATTACCCTATACTAGATGTTTTGATTTGCTAGCCCTTTGTGCCTAAATAATTTAGCCTTTCTTTCCAAACGTCTATATTTCTAACCTTGGGGTGGGTAGTCTCCTTGTATGTTCCTATGTCTTAAGTGTTATTGCAAAGTGAACTCAACATGGAAAGCGTTCCCTCTCATAGGAACCAAAGCCTTGAAGATAGATGATTGAAATTGTGATGATTGATTTTTCGATCTCGAAAGAAGAAAGAAGTATTAAAAAGAAAAAGAAAAAAAGAAAGAGATCCCATTACAGTTGAAGAATGACTATCAAAATTCGGCGCATGGAGTTGCCATGGACTGAGTTTGAAGAATAAATATTTAGCAGATCTGGTTTGAATTATGTCCGACCTGATTCTCCAATGGGGATACATAGGCAGCTTAGTCATCTTCTAGGCTCGGTCTCCATGGGCACACACTAGGGGCTTTGCTTTCATATTTGGGTTTTTGAGCTTTACTAGAATTTGTTTGTTAGCCCACACCCATCGCCTACATTATGTCCCATATATAAAGTCCTCCATAAGGTTATGGTTGTTTATGTAGAAAAATGCTCATTTACATTTTGACGAGGTCAAAGAAAAATGAAAGAAAAAAAGAAGAATATAGTAGTCCTTACACCTTTGAGCTTGCTACATTATGACACAATATAGTCACCTCCATATGGCTTGTTTGATGACCCTTTATTCCTGACTTCCCTGTACTTGATGTGTTCATCTCCCTATGGTTTGATGAAAAGCGATTAACTGAGCTACCTAGCACACAACATTTTGTGCGACAATTTGATATCTCTGCCACCAGTTTATCGATGATATGAGACGTTTTGTAACTTTATCTCGTGCCTCGTGACTGTTCTATCAGGGACTTGATACTCATCTACTTTTGCTCAGCCCAGTCATATACAATAAACCTTCCGCTAATCATGGCTCAAGATCTCATCAGCCTCATAGCTTATACAGCATACACATCAGCCTCACATTCACGCACTTTACATTCTTCCTATCCACCTATTGGACCCAAACTTTGTTATGGTAGTCTTGAGGATTCAAACTTGAGAGTTTAAGTTAAGAAGTAACTTTTTTTGTAAAGTTGAAAGACATATGATGATAAGGGATCAAAATGTTTCTAATAAAAAAAATCCCAGTGATCTTCCTTTCTTTGGGTACAGAAAGGAGTGTCAACAGGGTGGGTATTATTGTTTGATATTTTGAGTAAAAAAAAAATTATGCAAAAGAAAAAGAGAATAGATCTGAAGTGAATGGTCGATTTGCCATATCGGGCAATCAAAATGATTTTCAACTTAAACATGCTCTCGAACTGTGGAAGGATATTATTTTCGACTAATAATGCATTCTACATCTTCCGTGTCGGCTAAAAATATATGTGACACGTTGAACAATGCATTTGCCATAGAATTGAGAATGGTGTAATGACATGATCCTCGAGCCATTTCCTTAACCTTCTCTCTTACATAACCAGACTAGATACGAAGATCACGATGTCGATTGACATTGAGGAAAGCAATGGGCTAGAGAAAATGTGTTTCTGATGAATCTACTATTACAGAAAACTCAATGTATATAAAAAGAGTGGTCTCTGGTGTGTATGTGGACGCGCGTGCATGTGTGTATGCAATTAGGGCAATGCTTTACGGTGGCCGGTGGAATGAGTTTGGTGATATGATGGTGTTGGGGTGGGTTGGGATGGTGGTCACCAATGGGGGTCACCATTTTGCCTGTGCCTATATGTACGATGTGTACGTAGGGGGGGAGAAGGGGTGATGGGCAGTGGTTTGGCAGTGGAGTTTGGTGGTGTGCTGGTGTTTACTGTAGAGGGATAAGGGTGTTCGCCAGCATGTGTGGGCGTCAGTGAAAGTTAAGGTGACGATTAGTCGTTGACGGCGACAGCTAAAGAAGGAAACAATTTGTTCAGGCCAAATTTGATAGATCACAATAATTTACGCGTTGCCTTAACTTTGATTGACGGTTCATTAACAACAAGGGCATTGAATCTATATTTCTTATTAAGGAAAAACATGATTTTGCATCTTTTTGGTGTTACATAACTACCAACTTAGTATAATGACACTTAACATAACAAGAGAATTATTGAAAAATTAAAAAACCAAAAATTTATATAGTAAATAACCACTTTAAGGTCATGTTTGCTTTTCAAGTTTTAAAACAATCATATATCATACTTATTTTTGAACAAATTTTAATTTAACAACTTTACTTTTGCTCTTCATAATTTGAATTCATTAAAAAATATAGGCAAGTTATTATATTCTAAAGGTCAAGCTTGATATTATAATAATATCAAGCTTAACCTTTAGAATACAATAACTTGCCTGTATTTACTTGTATGGAGCATGCGCTTGCACGTGGATCTGGTCGAGAGTAATTTTTGAAGTGATATTATTAGCTTTTTGGATCAAATAATATAGTTTAATTTTGTTCATATTTTTTTGTGACTTGTTCTAGAAGAAATGTATATTTCTTGTTTGTAATTGCGATCAATATTTGAAAATCTTCTTGTAGGCTTCTGTATTGAAGAAATGTTTGATATTACTGCTGAAAAAAAGTAAATGGAAAAACTTTTAAAAGAATCAATTTGCTTCTTTGTTCTTATAACTTGTTAAATTGGTTTATGGTATACAGTTAAGATTTACAATTTACAATTTTCATCTTTCTATATTTTTTTTCTATTCATCACGAGAAGACAAAAATAAAGATTTTTTTTATCTATCTAAAAAAAATTCCATTGAATAATAAAAAAGAAAAAAGAACTCAAACCCTTAAAAAGACATTTTTTTTTCTTTTTTCGTTTAAACAACGAAGTTTACAAAAAAAGAACTATTGTGTGTTGATTTCAGCATTGAGGGAGGAGGCCAATTTTTTTTCTCTTTAAACACCAAAAGAGGTAAATGGGGTTTTTAGCGAACAATTAATGAAAAGTTATTTAAAACATTGTATATGTCCAAATCACAATATAGACAATTACTATGCATGTGTATAAAAATCAATTATACATAAAATAATATATAGGAATGTTATGATTAATGTACGTTTTCAATAATAAGATGTAGTGAATGTGCATAAAATCAATAATTTTGTAATACAAGAGTCACTCATGGTGCAAGCAGTAAGCTTTCAGTTTTTAGCATGTAGAATGAGAAGATGTAGTTTTACTTTATTAGATAATATCATCTTAGCCTTCATTAAAGTGATCTTCTTTTTTGCGCACTAGATCTTTAGCTGTTATTGGATGATTTCTATTATTTTCTTGTGTTGGATAGTATTCTTGAACTTCGTGTGCTATCAGCCTTGTTCGGATTCTGTTATTTTCAGCCTTTTTGTCCATCCTACTGATGAAGTTGAATTATTTTCTTTCTATTTTCTCAAGGTTCTTTCCATTCTACGTATAATTTTTAGTGTTAGACGTCGTTCTTGCTTAACTTTTTACAAGGTATATATTTATGAATTTGTGTACTTTCTTTGATTGTATCAATTTTGAGACTGGACATCTAATTAAAATTTTGGTTGTGACGAACAATGTTATGAATGCATGTTGAATGTCTCCAATTACAACCAATTTCAGCATGTACATGCTTTTATCAATATCATTATCAATAATATTTCTGTTAAAATTAATAAATATTCTTAATTTTTCTAGTTTACCTTTGATTTATAAGATATTGGAAGTTCACATTTCTCATCCTTACAAGCCTGTCCTTTTTCTGTGATTGTAACTTTCCTGTAGCATCTTTTGCATGCTTAGTACCGTGGTTCTTCTTTATTCTTAATAGTCAGTAATCTCGTTTTAAAGAATAGTACAATTTCTGTATAAAGCTATTGTTAATTTGTGCCATATTTAAGCCTTCTTTTTCATCTTTTTTTTTTTTTGTTTTTGTTTTTTAAACAATTTTTTGTTTCTTAACTGATTATTCAAGTATTTCAGTTTTTTTGTTTTTTTTTTTTCAGTTTTACAATTATCTAATTATTTACTAACCCAAAAATGCAAGAAAAAGAAAATATATTACAGTTTTCACTGCCAAGTACATTTAGAGAACATTCACAAGACTTTAAATGTTCATTTCAACCAAATTAGAAAGTGAATTTCTTTGTTTTGTTTTTCTTTATCACGAGACTTCTCATTTCCTAATATGAGAACAGTTCATTATTCAATGTCCATTTAATTTTAATCAAATTAAAAAAGAAGTCATAAATTAAGAGTATGATTGTTATTAACGTAACTAATGGAAGACACCATCGTCGTGAAGAAATGATTTACAATATTTGTATTTGTATAGGTATATAATATAAATATAAATAAATATAATATATAAAGTGTAAGCGTTGATCAGTACCATTTGAACAAGAACATTCCAATCCAAAAAGTGTAGACGAGGTACAGATTCCCTGGAAATCTTTTACTTTGCATTTGTGAATGACACGCTGTGTCATACTTCTCCCCCACCTGTCACCTTCTTACTGGAGCCGGCGGCGTTATCTCCTCCTGCACACATCATTTCATTTCTCCGTAAAAATAAAAACACCCCAATACAAAAACCCAACCAACCGCTCGCGATTTTTAAAAAACACCTTCCCACCGCGTCCGCGTAATAACTTCCACTTTTGCCTTTCTTGACCGCTCCGCCACCTCCTCGCCGGCAAATTCCTTTCCCTCCGCCCACCACCACCCAAACAACCCCTGTTCCACCGCACTTTTCGCTCTCTCCCCCTCCCCTCTCTTCTCCGTATAGGAGTATTTATTTATATTTAATCACCACAACATCAATCATTCCCTGCATAGCCCAACTACCTCCTTTCTTCACAAACAGAAAATGAATCCCCGATTATTCGCCACCGTTACGATCACCGGATCTCCCGATCTGCCGATCATCGCCGCCTGATTAATCGTACTATGCAACTATTCTCTTGCGGCTCGACCGTGAACCTCCCTGAGATCGCCGCCATGTCGCCCGCGACATCCTCCGTCAGATTCGATAAGCACGCCACCAGCCAGGTTCACAATCACTCCAACGGCGACCACGGCGGCAAAAAGATCCCCTCACCGCCGCCCCCGCCGCTGCCGCAGCCGTCGCTGGCGGCGCTGGCGATCGAGTCGGCGTCGTCGCGGATGATGCACCACTCGATGCGAGAGGCCGCGGCGGCGATCGAGTCGCTAAAAATCAACGATATAGTGGGGAACGGGATATCGGGGATCCTGCACAAGTGGGTGAATTACGGCAAGGGATGGCGGCCGAGGTGGTTTGTGCTGCAAGACGGTGTGCTTTCTTATTATAAACTGCACGGACCGGACAAGATTACTGTGAATCAGGAGACCGAGAGGGGATCGCGGGTTATAGGTGAAGATTCGCTGCGAAGGATCTCTCGTCATAATCATAAGATCGGTGCTGGTGCTACTGCCGGCTCCCAGGGTTGCCGCAAACCGGTTGGCGAGGTTCACCTCAAGGTCTAGTTAAATTCTACCTTTTCATGTACGCGCGTTGGCGTATTGCGTACAGTATTACGGTCTTGCGATTGACACATGTTCGTTTTGTTGTTGACTTTTTGCCTTGTTATTACACAAAATATATATGTACCCAGATACCTTGGCTACCGTTTCTCTATCAATCGTGATTGTAGTATTTGCCTGTTAATCTCTTAAATTAGCTAGCACCTCCCTATGGCCTCAACTAGATGTTGTGAGATAAGTAGATGAAAGATTGAAGTCTTTAAGGGTTTCTCAAGAGATTACATTCAATAGGAAATAGTTGGAAAATAGCTGCGATTCACATTTTTGTTGTTCTTGTTTTAGGTTTGTTACTGAGTGTCACTTACTAGTATTTCTCACATTAATTTGTTTTAGTTTTGATTTTTATCTATTCCTTGTTTCGATATTTGAGTTCAATGTCGGCTTGACTGTTTGTCTGTGCATCTTTATAACTCAGCTGAATATTTATAGAACTTTGTTTGTATGGTATTTTTCAGGTTTCATCAATCCGTGAAAGCAGATCAGATGATAAGAGATTTTCAATCTTTACAGGAACAAAGAGGCTGCATTTGAGGGCCGACACTCGAGAAGATCGACTGGCGTGGATGGAAGCATTGCATGCTGTGAAGGGCATGTTCCCTAGAATGTCCAACAGCGAATTGATGGCTCCGATCGACAATGTTGTGTCGACAGAAAAGCTGAGACAGCGATTGTTGGAAGAGGGTGTCAGGGAGACAGCCATCCAGGACACTGAGCAGATAATGAGGAGTGAATTTGCTGGGCTGCAGAATCAACTCCTGTTGCTTAAGCAGAAGCATTGGCTTCTGATTGACACGCTGCGGCAGTTAGAGGTACATGTAATGACTACTAGAAAAAAGTATGCTTATCGAATTCAGAATTCTTCTTCAGTTCCTCTGCAAAGTACGCACCCTAGTGCTTATTCATCACCCCAAACTAACTTCTCTGCCACTTGGAGTTTATGACTTTTCTTGTTGTAGGGTGTGTGCGAATACACTTCTTCATTCCAAATTTTTGTATGGAGGGGTCAGGGGGCTGCGTCGCGTACTGCACCCATGTATTTTTTATTTTTTATTTTTTATTTACAGATATAAGTGTTTAATAAAGTGAATTGAGTATCAATAGATGAGTTTGCTCGTAGAGTGGTTGTTTTGTTTTTGAAATGTTGTGAAATCAGTAGATTATAGGACAACCATATTTAACTATTTCAATTCAAACAGATCTTTTTAGTTTGTTCAGTACTTACTTTTCGGTTTCCCGCTTCATCGGCGTAACACCTTGACCATCCTTTTAATGAGTATTGCTTTTACTTATCCTTCTCTGCTGGATATAAGGTCTTGCAGTTGCCATTAATGGTCTGCTGGATCCTCAAGTATTAGAATTCTTGTTTGTAAGCCCAGTTACGTGTTGGTAGTTATGTCGTGGGAAATTTTAATAAAGGTGTCTAGTAATCTCATAAGGGGTTAATTCCTTAACTGATATTGAAATGTGTATATCTATACGTAAACAAATGGACGATAAGTTTATAATCACCTAATACAAAGAGAGAGGAAGGTTTTTTTGGTTTGTTTGGGGGGGGGGGGGGGGGGTTGGATAGGAGGAACGCATACACTAATCTGAAGAGCATTTCTCAAATTTAAGGATCCAGCCTACAGAAAGGCAGGGAGTAAGCTTAGCACTATTCCTCAAATACGATTTAATCAAGAGCAAGGACCTAAAGCAATGACAAGAATAATTTGCCACTTAATTTTACTTCAACTGAACAGGCCAGCCCTAGGCACATTCTTTCATTGAGTAAGCCTGCACTGAGGCAATGAAAACCAGTGACTATACTTGGAACCAACGTTTGAAGAGTTTAAAGTGCTTTGGTTCCTTTCTGTCGATATGCAATCCACGGTTGTTCAACAAGAGTAAGGAGGTTGGCCTTTTGGGCAGACTATCTATCTAGTAGTTCACTCCTTGTCATGGCAACATATGGACAACTATTAATAGGGAGAGAAAATTGATATTAAGTAAAGCAATTTGTTAGGTTTTACAGAAATGGAAGCTTTACTTGCTTATTAATTACTCCTTGGGTGCATACGAGAATATTGCTGTGAAATTCTAGAATTTAAAGAACAACTTTGGCGTGGGCTGAGCATTCCACCTTGTACAATTGCATACGGTCTTTGGGTTTTAAGGCCCGTCTGAAGCAATGAATCTCTGGGACTATACTGGAAGCAACTCTCTGTAGGAGTTGAATAATGCTTTGATTCCTTTCTTTTCATTTGCAATGCACTGGATGCTCTATCAAGTAGTTCACACTTTGTTGTCAACAGCAGTTTGTATGTAAAGGCATTTCCTCTATCATTTTTGAATTTAAAGAACGAATATGGTGTGGTCTGAACCTCCCACCTTCTACGATTGGGTAATATCTTTGGGTTTTAAGGCCTACTTAAAGCAATGAATCCCTGGGACTATACTTGAATCAACCCTCTGTAGGTGTTAAATAATGCTTTGATTCCTTTCTTCCCTCATGCAATGCACGGTTGTTCGACAAAAGTATAGAGGCTGGCCCTTTGAGTAAGCCATCTACCTAAGTAGTTCACTCCTTGCAATGGCAGTATATGGACAACAGTAGCGGGCAGAGGAAGTAGATATTAAGTAAAGCATTTCCTTAGGTTTACAGGAGTTTGCTCATTTCCTTAGGCAAAATATCGCTCTTTCAAATTTAAAGAAGAATTTGGTGTTGGCTGAACCTCCCACCTTCTACGATTTGTTATCCCTTCTTTCCTTCTCTCTGTCGCATGGCCTCCCCCCCGCGGCCCAAAACCCCCTTTCCCTACATTATGAGTTTAGCATTAATGTAGCACACGTGCTTTTAATACAGTTTCTACTACCTTTACATGGGTTTTTCTTGCTTTTGGTGTTGTATTCTGAGTTGATTCTTTTTTTTTTTTTTGAATTCTTGTGATTTTGTCATTTATTCGTAGAGTCACCGAAGTTACAAGGATCTTTTTGGGTATGAAATCCCACATGATTTGCATGGTGGGTTTGGCATCCGCATTTATTACATGTCGATATGCATGGTATATTGGGTGATTGCTTTAGCATACTGTTTTGTCAGATAATGCTGGAATAATCATAAGTAATTTGTCAAGACAATTGAATCCGCTGAAGGTACCTGCATGACATACGTCTCAATCAATTATTGGAATTTCAATAAAATAGGTGGTAGTAGCATAGCAATAATGACAGTGAACATGTAGAGGCCTCATAGATGGTTGGGCCATTGGCAGCGGCAATATCTTTGGGTGCTGCTGGTGACTTTGGAAGCCGCGGTTCTGGTGGTCTTTGTGTGAGGGTAAGTAATTTCTTTGGTGGTGGAAGTTACAGAAAGGATGGTAGTGGTTGTGTTGGCAGTAGCAGAGCAGGTGCACCAGTTATTTAGTATAGCTTGTGTTGCGTTTATGTTGCACACTGTATCTCACATTGTACACGACCTCACATTGTCCAATCTATTGCACGAAAATATGGTTAGCCTGTTTATACGTCGTTGATTTTAGTGATTAGAGATTTTGACAGACCTGCAGCTGAAATTCGTCTTAATACTATCCAATTGATGAATTTATGTTGTAAAAATTCAGTTGCTGGATGGGTGTCGTCGACTTGCTAGCTTTAGGAGTAAATTTTCAATTTTGTTTTCTAAACAAGAGCAGATTAATTTGATCTCACCAATCGAGAGCTTTTTCGTCATCTCGTCCCTTTCAGACAGTTAAAAGAGGAAAATTGTTAATGAAGTCCAATGATGCTGCTTCCAAGTTCACTACATAATGCTGAAGGTTGATCTATTTTAAAGATATATTCCTTAGACCATGCCATAAATTTGAGAAGGCTTAAGTTACAACTGGTTCAGAACAAGCTTGTCGACATAATAGATCAGAAGCAGATATATTTTCCAATGTCTGTGCGCGTCATTATTTATGTTTCTACAATCTTGCGTAGTAGCATGACCTGTGCTAGCTTTTGTTAGTCACAGATTTTTTTTACCAGTTCATTGATCAATAAGTGCTGCATGAAGCAGTTTGATGTATCTACCAAAGAATGCTGAAACGATAGGCCACAACCTCATCATGCTTTCTACATATCCTCTGTTTCCCCCTTGAACGATATGTTTTTATTTGATTAATCTGAAGTCCTTATAATTTTGCATACACTTATATATTACATGTTCTAGTATTACTACGTTTCAATGCATTTTCCTGAAAGCTTATCCTTCTCTTAAATTTTAAAACTTGTGTTCTAAGAATCTGTATTCTTTGGTTGTACTGTGTAGACAGAGAAGGTTGATCTGGAGAATACTGTAGTTGACGAGAGCCAGCGACAATTGAATGAGATTGGGGCTTCCTCTAGATCAATGCAAGACAAATACAGCGGTATGCTTTCTATAGCGTTAGAGTTAAATGAGATGTTAAAACTACAGTTCTTGTGAATTCTCATGCTTTATTCTAATTGTGCCATGTAAAATCTTATGTCGTACTTGTTAAGTTAAATTTCCAGCTTATGATTTTCTTTGATAGAGCTAATGTGACTGTTTGCATTTGATGTAGAGGTTTCTATAAATATTTTCTTTTTTATGCATGAAGGTATATCTTCAAATAGATTAATGAAAATTATTTCTGTGATAATCATGGATTCTTTTATGTAGAAGTTTTTATTCTCTTGCACATATATTTTTGTCCTTCTGCTATAATGTCTACCTGTTTGTGTATCCCAATGGTTCGATATGTGTATCAGCTGTGGTCTCTCTCTCTCTCTCTCTGTCTCTGCACGTGCGCGCGCGCGTGTGTGTGCGTGCGTGTGTAGATTTGAGTGGCAATTACTGGATTCCCATCTTCAATGTTGTAGTACTACATCAGGAAACAGGAAGAAGTAGATAAATAATCTTTAGTGTTTTTCTCCTTGTAGTTCATTGTTCTCCTTTTAATGATGTCTGAACATGTTCTTCACCAGAAGCCAGTGGAAGTGAATCTGAAGACGACAACGAGAGAGTCGATGCTGCAGAGGAAGAAACAGATGATGATGAAAACAATTTTTTTGACACCCGGGATTTTCTCTCATCAAGTTCTTTCAGAAGTAGTGGGTCTGACTTTCGGACATCATCTTTTTCCTCTGATGATGAAGAACTTTATGCTTTTGAATCTGAAGATGGTTCTGATCCTTCCATTAAATCCGTTGGTAAGAAATTTCCCCGAATCAAGCGCCGGAAAAAACTGCCTGATCCTGTTGAAAAAGAGAAGGGAGTAAGTCTCTGGTCAATGATCAAAGACAATATTGGGAAGGACCTTACAAAAGTGTGCCTTCCTGTCTATTTCAATGAACCTCTATCATCACTGCAAAAATGTTATGAAGATCTGGAATATTCTTATCTTATCGATCGAGCATATGAATGGGGGAAAAGGGTGAGTTCTATCAGAACACATGTTTTTTCTCTTCTGCTTTTTGGAGACCCATTGCATGCCTACAGTGAATTTCGTCTCGCTCACCTGTCATTGGATAACGCATCTGTATATTTAAATGTTTCTGTCCAGACTATATCATGCATCTGTCACCCTTATTAAATAGTGCATCAATAAGTAAGTAACCTGTCAGAAGTTGTGTTAAGACAATATAACCAGATTATGTCATCCGTACTGGTTTTAGTTTGTCAATTGACATGAAATTCAATAAGCTGCTACTCTAAACTTGTTTAGTTGAAGATTGTGTCTAGTTTAGTTGGCAAGGTGTGCTGATATCAGTTTGCCTTCATTCATTTGACTGGTATTTTGGTCGGATTCGTTTTTCTATTTCGGCTGGGACGTTAGTATGACTTCTGATTTCAAAGACAGAGTTTTAAGTTGTTCATTGTCCTAGTCTAAATCTCTTGAAAAACTCTAACAACATTGATCAATGTAAAGTTCTTGGAGCACTACTACATCAGATATTTAACAAAATCTCAGAGCGTCTGAAGTATTCGTGACTTGTAAAATCTAATTGAACTATGAATGTGTCTTAAGCTTAGTGGCCTAGAACATCCACTGCATGACTTGGTTAGACATTAAATGTGAGACAGATTTTGAATTTGATTACATGCTTTGCCTAATGAATTTGATTACATGCTTTGCCTAATGCAACCTATACTATAAGAGCGAGATATTCAATTAAAAGTGACCATCATGTTCTGAGCCTTTGATGTATGAGGTTTTATATTGGGATTGTAGTCATGCGTCTTTTAGAAGCTAGGGCTTGACTTCCTTACTGATACACTCATTTTATATTTTATGTTTCTTTTGAAGGGTGGTGGAGCGTGATTGTCTAAATTTCTTTGACTTTTTGTTAAAAAAACATAAGGATATTGTTTTTAAAAAAAGAATATTGATTGTTTGTTTTGTTTTTAAGCTTATACCTGTCAGTGTTGATACATAATATTTAGATTCCTTTTTAGTTTAATGTTGTTATCATTAATAAACTTTGTCGTTCGCTTTCCTTATTATCGTGTTGGATGCTTGAAATTTATCATGGATGAGCCAAGTATTTAACCAATACTGCAATATGTTGTGTTTGATGGATGCTTCTTCCTGCTTATAAAATTCTTGCATTTAAAAACTCCATTCCCATTTATGAGCTTGGTGCTATTATGCAGTCACTTTGGATTAACTTTCATAGCTTACAAGAGCATTCTTCGTGTAACTTTTTTAGGGTAACAGCCTTATGAGGATTTTGAACGTGGCTGCATTCGCAGTATCTGGATATGCTTCTACTGAAGGAAGAGATTGCAAACCTTTTAATCCATTATTGGGGGAGACTTATGAGGCTGACTATCCAGATAAAGGCCTTCGATTTGTCTCAGAAAAGGTCATTTCCATGCCTGAATTAATGTGTTCTGTTGTTTTTGTGCCATGTATTGTTACATATATATTTTTCATCAGAAATAACTTGGTCTTCCAGGGAAGTTATGTAAACATGCGCACCCACACACATGAACGCAACCCCCCCCCCCCCCCCCAAATGTGCATTTCTCTCATTTATTTTTATATTCATATTCTGTGTGGATCCTCTTGATGCACTAATGGTCAAGTCAAACTCGTTTATTGGAGAAAAGGTCAATTAGTCCTTTCGGGAAGACAGTTTTCTCTGAATAACTCTCAACTCCATATCATTACTTAAGCCATTTGTTAGTTTCTTAGTTTCAAACAAATGTACACAAGGAAGGAAGTTACAAAGTGAGGGGTTGTCTGTTTAGTAAAAATTTTGATGTACTGAATTTTTAGCGCTTGCTTGTTTTAGCACCATTTACAAGCAACTGGAACCAGCACTCCCTAGTTAATTATATTGTTGAAGTTTTACGTATATTTTTGTAAATTTGTTGTTTGAATTTTGTTAGTACTCCCTAAATATTTCTTGGCATTTCTAAAAATTATAAACATGAGACATTTTAAGGCATAGATTTTTTTTATGTCCTAGTGGGCACTTAAACAATTACTAACAGTCTTTGTGGAACTCGTAATTTCTCTCTTTTTTTCTATATGGTTGTGTTTGTTGTGGGTGTTTGTTGTTTTGTGGTGGGGGTGGACTGGGGAGGGGAAGTTAGAATTGTCATGTAGGAATGTCATATGCAAAGATAGGGACCAGAATGTTTGGGTCCTTCTTTCTGAAGTAAAGGAGTGAAACATAAATCGATTACATGAAATTTGGTCCTCTTTTACAAGACTGACTTCAAAGGTTGCTTACCTGAAAAGAAAATACTCAATCACGGTTGCATGAATGAGTAGAGTACGTGTAGAGATGGTTTGGATTGATTGTTAAGAGCGCCTATTGCTTCTTTTCCTTTTTCCATTTTGCTTTTTTGCTAAATTTACTTGCTACATAAACTAAAAACTTAATTTGTTACTTTTGAATCAGGTTAGCCATCACCCAATGATTGTTGCATGCCACTGTGAGGGTACTGGCTGGAGATTTTGGGGAGATAGCAATCTGAGAAGCAAATTTTGGGGTCGTTCTATTCAGCTGGATCCTGTTGGTGTTTTGACCCTGGAATTTGATGATGGAGAAGTTCTTCAATGGAGTAAGGTACTACCATGATGGTTATGATAATTATATGTATGGTTTGGTTGATTTGGTTATCCTATATCTCTCTTTACTCATCAAGAAGGAAAAAAAAATGATAGACTTTATATGTCAGGTAACCACATCAATATACAATCTTATTTTGGGAAAACTCTATTGCGACCATTATGGCACAATGCGTATCCAGGGGAACTGTAAATATTCGTGTAAGCTGAAATTTAAGGAGCAGTCCATTATAGACCGAAATCCTCACCAGGTGAGACTCTCTCTCTCTCTCTCTCCCTCCCCCCTCCCTCGCAGATAAAAACATTCCTAGTTGGAGTCCATTTATTCATCAAAAGGGACATCCCTTTTGAAGTGAGACACTGTCAGCGCTTCCGTGTGACTGCCAATTATGCATTCTATTTCCTCAATGGGTTTCGGTCGTGTTGCAGATGAGTAAAAATTACAAAAGAAAGAGATTTATTAACCTGATTTCGAATCAGAATCAAGATGCAATCATGCCATACCTCATTGCATGCAGACAACTATTAGCGTCTATATCTCAGCCAATTTTTTTTTAATACCAGACAGGACAGGCCTGTTCGACTGGAAAAACCGGGACGCAGTCTATAAAGCTGTTCGGTTAGGCCCTTAAAGCAGCAATTGCTTAAAGTCCGTTAAACCGTTGACCCAGTGATCTAACCGTCCAACTTGTCAACCATGAACTGTTCAGGAGAATGGGCCTGATTTTTGCTGTATGGGGAGATCTCACCTTCGTTGAACCTTTTTCAAGGCCCCTCTTTCTAATTTGCCGTGCAACTCATTCACTCCACTCTCACTCGCTCTCCCCCCATATTCAAACCTTCTTTTGGTTGGGAATCTCAAACTCTCATCATATAAGAAGTAAAATGAAAAAAGGGAAATATATGGGTATATCATATTTGTCATAGAAATTTAGTTTTTTCTGATACTCGGATGTCAAGAATATCTTTAGGGCATCGATAGAATTCATAACAGGATTGAAGGGGTTCCATGGGTCTGATTTAATATAGCAAATGTGATCCCATCTAAAGGACCTGCGAAATGTGCACGCCTGAACGTCGCTAAGTAGGGGCAAAGTATTTTAGTTAAGGCAGTAGCTGGTGGGTATGAAGGAAGGTAGGTTGATAGCATTAACCAAAAAAGTCGCTAAATAGCACATATCCTTGCTAGCTATGAAGCATGGGTGGGGTGTTTTGGCCGACGCCCCGGCACCGGGTGCAGCTGGATGCGCACGGGGTGCGTGTCCATAATTGTTTGTTTTTCCAATTAATTTGTTTAGTTTCGGATGCGGCTCCGACACAGCTGTGACGCGCACCAGGTGATTGAGGGCTCAAAGTCCGATCTGGGAAAATTTTCTCAGTGTCATGATATTATTCGCAACCTGGGGATTTTGACAATCTGGACAGAGAGGAAAAAGAATTAAAAAAAAAAAAAGGAGAAGAAGAAAGCCGACCGGCATTGGCGACTGGAAGTTGGCGATGAGCGTGTCCGGCTGTAACGTGCGGCAGTGAGTGATTTCCGAAGACGAATGAAAAGAAGATTTTTGTTTTTGTGATGAAAAGGGGCGTTTTTTTTATTAATTACCGAGTACATCTTTGAGGAAGGCCGAATAAAAGAGGCTGGCGCCTCCTTTAGCTACACAACACTAGTGAGTATTTTAAAAAATTTGCTAGAGAATATTTTATTCTTCATACAAAAAGCATATTGGATATATACACACACTAATATATATAGGTGAAAGCGAATATGTGGCTAGCCTTAGGCAACTTGCCTAAGGCTATTGCCCAATGCTATGTAGTTTTGACTGAAAATACCTATTTTCAATCGAAACTACACACACACACATAAATATACATATACATATATATAGATATACATGTATTCTCTCCGCACTCACACCTCCCTTTTTTGAAAATGACGTATCCGCGCACCCGCACCGGAGTCCATGCTCCCAACTTGCCAGTCCTTATACTAGTAGTCCTCCTTAAACCTTTGTCCCTAGTCCTACATAGCCAGCGCCAAAGCTCCCTTCCTGCGGCATTTGACGTCATTTCTTATCAGACCTTAGGTTCCTTATTAGTATGACGTCTTATTAGCAAGACTATGCAGTTCGTGTTATTAGATTTCCAATTCTTAAGCCCCTTGCTTCAATTGGAAATTATTTTTATTGACGCGTATGCTGGATGGTGAGGTTTGCTTAGATGAAACTTGTTGGAATGGTGACAGTTTGGTGCTCTGGAGTTGAAGAGGGTTTAAGAAGATTGGAACAGCCGCGTATAAGCTTATGTAAATGGATGAAGATCAAAGCTTCAAGTATATGCTGTGAAACCGTCGTGACAATCTCCTTGCTACGTTAAATAGGGCACAGCAAAGTACCAAGGAAAGGTCTTATGAATTAAAGGCCTCCAATTTGAGGTGGTAATCTCTGGCCAAAAAACCTCATGGACTCAAGAATGGTTTAAATGTTGATTTAGGGAGAGAAATGCTTGGGAACCATCATATATAGGTTGGAGCAATCCATTCCAAGTAGCGTGTGACATTGAGTACTCGAGGAAATTAATTACTCTTAGATTTGGGTTTTGAAAGTGAGGAGGCAGCAATCAGACGGCCTAACTGTGGGAGTCGTGGTCCAAGGAGAGCATGCCAGCACCTGTACAACAACTTAATTAAAGGATTATACCAAAGATTTTTCCTAACGGACAAGAAATTGAAAACCTAAAGGCTACTTGAGTCAATTGATAGGTCTATGCCATCTGTGTGCCTCCTTCATTGGTCATTGTTTGAAAGTGAAGTTTGAGAAGCTGGTGTAATGCCCGAGTAAACATCACTGAAAGCTGTTGGTGCTGCCTTAAATTGGCCTTAAGAGATGGTTGGATGCTATCGAGCCCAAGTGCTCTAATGTGGTGGTGCTACTGTTTCTGGTGACAACCTTCCTGCACTTCATTTAAGTTGTAGGTGATCTTGCTTTTGAGCCTCATTGGTCAAATTACCTTGCATCTTTCTTAGCAAACAGCCAACTCTTGATATGATGAGTACAAAACTCGATACATGGAGGCAGTATGGTGAAAGAGATCAGAAATAGTGAACTCTATGATGTTGCCGTAATAAAGAATATAGAAGAAACGTGCTATGAATCCAATATAATGCATCTTGTATGCAATATCGATATTTCTGTTAAAGCTCAATCCAAGCACGTGTCTTTTAATTTTCTTTGTCATTCCTGACAAATTGAAGAAGATGGAGGCTGGGATCTTACATCATCTTTAGTATCCCAAGAGGTAAAGCCAGCATCATGCTAAAACGTCTGGCGGCAGACCACGAGGTCGAGATAAAAAAGCTTTAAACTACAAGTTCTAATACGAAGTTTCCTCTAAAGTAGAAGAATGATGCAATCCAAGGTTGAATATTTGGAGGCCCGATAAACACAAAGTGAGGTCAAATCAGTTTAGTTTCCTAAGATAGAATAGAACCATTCTAGGGAATTTCTTGCTGAACTTGCATAGATTATTTTGTTGTTTAATGAAAATATATATGTCTGGTCTAGCTCCTGGTTTTCTGTCATTAATGTGGCTGTGCATTTGTTGCAATTCTTCCTGATTTTGATTAGGCAAGTCAATGCAATTGCTGCAGACAAGTCACTCTATTCCAGCCCCTAGAAACTTCATATCTGCTCTAATTTGCTACATACATCTTGTACTGGAGTTCCTTTTGAAAGAGGTGCGATGCATCTGTCTCTTTGCTTAGATCGCCTAGGTTTCTCTGTCTCTACCCTTTTCTTTGTTCCTTCTCATCTCTGTTCTTTATCCTTCAATATTACCACATCTGATCAGATGGTGAACACCCACACTTCAATTGGTCCTCGATTCTTTCTCTAAGTAGTCATCATGTAACAATTCTAATTACTGATGGTGATGGGTCTTTGTGTTGGCGTAAACTCTAGGATAGAGGGTTTGGTCAGGTCAATCTGATGTTACTGCTTTGCCGACCATGAACAACGGTTGCAATGTTATAACTAAAGCATTCTGTTTTCCTTTGATTGCTCAGTACTTCCCAATAGAATTTGGTTACTTGTTTTTTGTAGTTGTAGTTTTGAAAATATTGTCGGACTATAGTAAGTTCCTTGTATTATTGTTGTTTTCCCTTTCTATATCTTGAATCTACTGTCTAGTGCTATAACGTCAGTTGTTAAACACCACAAACAGGGATTGGAGAAATGAATAGTACTGCTGTTCTCCCTTTCTATTTTGTGAATTGAACTCTAGTGCTCTAAGCGTCTGTTGAACACCACAATCTAGGATCGGAGAAATGTAGAGGTCAAAAGTAAGAAAGAAAAACTAACTGCCCACACTTTACAGGGACACCGGTTTAAGTTCAAACAACCTGATATTTTGCAGGTACAAGGTGTTGTACAAGGCAGCAATGGAAAGACAGTGGCGACTCTGTTTGGGAAGTGGGATGAGAGCATGCACTATGTAACTGGAGACTACTCCAGGAAGGGAAAAGGGTTTGAATCTCTATCAGATGCTCATTTGCTCTGGAGGAGGAGCAAGCCTCCCCAGTTCCCCACTAGATATAATCTGTCACGCTTTGCTATCACATTGAATGAACTCACCCTTGGACTGAAGGTGTTTACACCATTTCCGTTGCCGTCCTCTTGCCTCTTTTTCGTGCTATTTTTATTTTTGTTTAAACTAGTAGGGAAAATGTGTCAGATTATTCATATTTCCTTTTTGGAGAAAACAAAAGAAAAGGTTGTCCAAGAAGTTCCAATGTCATGTCTGCCTTTAAAATAACTCAAGATTATGCTTCATATCGAGAGAAATTGTACGTTTATGTAGAGTTCAATTTTTCTATATTACGTAATATCCAATCTTCTTTTATATGCAGGAAAAGTTGCCACCAACAGATTCAAGGCTAAGACCTGATCAAAGGTGCCTGGAAAATGGGGAGTATGAAATGGCAAATGCAGAGAAGCTGCGACTAGAGCAGCGCCAGCGGCAGGTAGATTATATTTTGTCATGTTTCTGTGATGCCAATGCAACCTGTAGTGGGCACCTAGGTGGATTGTCTGAAAGAAGGGTTGAAAATATCTTAGTTGCACAAAGCGGGAATGGGGGCTGAGGCGGGAGCGGGGAAGTGTAAGGACCTGGAAAGTCTAAGGTTGGGAGCGGCTTGAATAAATAAATGCATAAAGAGTATTACCAGTTGTTTAGTATAGTTAGAGAGGGGCTTTAAGGACTTGAAGGAAGAGAGAGACCAGGAATTGACTTGAAAAGGGCTTCATTTTCATGCATCTCACTTGTTCCCTGCATCTCTGTCCAAGAGCTTTTGAAACTCCTATTCCTCTCAGGCAGATGCTCGGAGTTTGTTTATCTGTTTGTGTAATCAATTGAACATGTTAGTCGACCTGATTAATAGCTCAAGAGATATTTTGCAGTTTTTATAAAAGTGAATGCTTCAAAAAATGACCTTTGAATTGGAAGGGAGTTTAAAACAGAGCAGCAGACCTAAAATGTGCTTTTAATTATGAAATATAAGGGAGGAAATATGTTTTAATTGTTTTAAGACCAGATAGTGATACTTGTGTAAGATTATTACATAGGATGTCGATAGGTTAGCTCTGTCCAAGTGGTCTCCTGGAGTAATCTGTCTTCTTTAGTTGATTTACTTTCTATAGTGACTGAGGGATGCACAAGTATCATGCACTTGTTAACAAGATGCCAGATACTTATCACAGTTGAGTTGATCTGTCTGGGAAGCCAAACTGGCATCATGATGAATTTGTTGTTGTTTGCTCTCTTAGCACAAGTTGTTAATCTTGATGGGGCAGCTTATTGAATTGGTCTAATTCGATTCAGGCTCGAAAGATGCAGGAGAGGGGTTGGAAGCCACGGTGGTTTGCAAAGGATAAAGGAAGTGATACTTACCACTATATTGGTGGGTATTGGGAGGCTAGGGAACAGCGAAACTGGGAATCATGTCCTGATATCTTTGGCCATTTCTCTTCAGATCAGATTGTAGAAACTTAGATTGAGGAAGCAGCATCAACCATTTTTTATTTGTTCTTACACCTTTCATAGTTTACCAGCACAACGGAAGATGTGAGGCGTGGAGGTGCTCGTAAAGCGCATGTAAGTAACACAGAGGAAGGTATTGGCGGGTAACAAAAGGTTTTCCTTTTGTAGCTCTTTTCTTTTTTCATTGTTGCCTCCTGTTTACAAGGCAATAAATTCCAAATTCGCAAGAAGCTTCAAAGTTATTGTTTTACTGATTGTTGACAATGAACAAGTTGTCAAGGAACGTTGAGATTTGCTTTTGTTCACATCAACTGCTTTGGCAATATAGTTTGTGCAACTGCTTTGGCAACACTAGTTTGTGCTTTGGCAATATATCTTCTCCCGCTGGGTTGAGAGGCGTGTCTTTGTCAATGTGACATCTTCTGTTTAATTTTTTGAAGTCCAAAGCGTTGTTTTTGATGATACTGTGAGACGGTGGAGCTTGAAAATGTGCTGTCCATGGATCCATCTTCTGACGTTCCTTGGATAGAGCATTCACTATGAATGGAATAGACAGATGCCAACCTCAACCCTCTTTTCCAGTTTCTGTTGTAGTAACTTCACTGATGGTGGTGCAAAAGTGCGCTATGCAGTCTTGATGCATTCATATTCGTGTATATGAAGCAGTGCACGGCTCCTTTTTCATCATGCATACATCATTCTTACGAGCTCGAAAGCAGTGTAAGATGGTATAGTCTTGACTGTCCAATGGATCCTGACCTTTCAATTGAAGTAGATGAGTGCCCATCAGATCGCCCTTAAGCGATTAAATTATATGTTTGTGTCATTGGGGTTCTGATCATTTTCGGACCGTTGGATGAGGAGAAGCTGATGCAGTATGAGGGGTTTCCCGGCTATTATCTAATGTACTTCAGTTCCACATGGTTGAGAAACCATGTGTTTGGGACTACTCGATAATATCTACTGGTAAGTAAACAAGCAAGGTGCAGATGACATATATTTGAGTGACCATAAAAAATGAAATATCTCCTCATTTGCCAAACGAATATTTGAGTGACCGACGTCAGAAAGTATAATTTCTAGCATAACTTTTGTTCTCTTAAATTGACTGCTGTTGGTCGAGAATAAGTACATCCCGATGCTATTTCTGCCGCCACTAAAGTCCAAGAAGTGTCGTGCGGTGCTTGATACTTAATGAACAGAAAGTGGCGCTTCACGCACACTTGCATCCGAATCCGGTTTCCATTGAGCTTTCCTTCATGGTTCTCGCGAGCTTTGGCGTAGCCGTGGACGGACGCAATCAGTGTGTGACTTGAACCATTGCAAGGTTTGTCATTTACATGCTTGCTGGTTTATTATTGCGAAATGCAAGTTGTGAGGCTTAGTTACTTAGCCTGAGCTGTGTCTATGAATCCGGTCAAGTCAAAGTTAGAGCTACAAGGGTTACACGTTGAAGTATTTTTGTCCGAAATTAGGTTCAACGCGCCGATTTAAGCGTGACCAAACTTTTTTTTGAGTGGACAAATATGGGTCTTAATTAACTACTTTGGTCCGGTGAAAGCATTCAACTTAATGCAATTAGCTAAGGATGATAAGATCCACAAGACTTGCATGTAAACAAACTACTGCTAACATGTAGAATTATATTCCAAGCGGTGTGTTATGCCCCGAACTCGCTGTGGGCCGGACGGGATAAAGGACAACTAGCTGCAGGCCAATTTGACAGCCTTTCATGAGCTGTGGAAGGCCTCACTGGCTAAAACTATGAATAGCTGCAGAAATTAAAACAATTACAACTCGGGATTTAGACTTCATCATCTATAATTGTACTATGAATCCTTACTACAATGACACTTATGGTACAATTCCAATTCTTAAATCACTAGCAAACAGCTGTTGAAAGTTCCATTAAAAGTTCCAAGCCCCCGAATCGTCACCTTACTTTAAGAACTGAAATGTTAAGTAAGGAGTCAACTTTCATAGACTCACTAAGTAATCAGGGATACATTTAACTGGACCGTAACGTCTCAAAAATATTATTTCTTTAGCAAAATAATAGTTTTGCAGAACATAAGATCACTCTGCAATAAAACTTAATTTCCATAAAAGCACTCACAGAAACAAAATTACATTAACGAATTGCGTTTGGTCGATTGACTACATCCAGCCGTCCAACATTAGCTGAATATAGATAATTGAACCAGAGATCATTTTGGCTCAAAGTTTAGCATTTGCTCAAGTTCATTAACCGTAACTGTACAATAGCTGAATATAACCGAGCCACGTCAACGAGTTACAGAGACAAAGGTCCCGAATTAACGGTAACAATAACAATATATTTGTACAAGAAAACAATATTAGTAACAATGTCCACAACGATAACACAGTCAGACAGAGGGCCAAGCCAAATATACATTTTTTTTGTATAGTTTCTTTCAAAATACAATTAACATGTCGATTTGATTTTAATACAATATAAGTGTTGCTAAAAGCATTTTATTTTCGCAAACAAAAGTTTCTTAAAAAAGAGCAGGTGAACATATGCCTTATATGAAAATGCTAAAAGGATTACATGTTACTTCTAATGCTACGCATTTCCTCGACACCAATCCTGGGTCTTGGTCCCTAGGGGTGTCGATGAAAGCCCCTAGTGCCGGAGCACGTAAATTAGTCACACAGACATCATGACTAAGATAATGTCCTGAAAGAGTCGCCTATTTCGCAGGTGAGTCCTCGTGCCGAAGCACTCAGAGCGCGCTAATGTAATATCTCGGGGTCGCCTCCGATGGACCGAGGTAGCATCTCAAAGGAGCCGTTTGCCTGGCAGAAAGGGAGTCTTCATGCCTAAACACTTAGAGCTCCCTGGTAGAGAGACTGTCTCAAAGAAGTCGCCTATCCCGTAGGTGAGTTCTTGTGCTGGAGCACTCAGAACGCGCCAAGGTAGTGTCATGGATGAGTCACCTACCCAACCGGCCGAAGTAGCATCCCAGATGATCTGTTTACCTGATAGAATAAGAGTATGCCGAAACACTTAGAGCTCCCTTGCAGAGAGTGTCTTGGAGGAATTGCCTATCCCAGTGAGTGAGTCCTTGTATCGGAACACTTGGAGCGCCCCAAGGTAGTGGCGCAGAGGAGTCGCCTATCCCCGTGGGTGAGTCTTTGTGTCGGAACACTTGGAGCATGCCAAGGTAGTGTCCGAGAGGAATCGCCTACCCGACAGGCTGAGGTAGCATCCAGAATGAGCTATCTACCTAGCAGAAGGAGAGTTTTTATACCGGAACTTCCCTGGCAGAAATAGTGTCTCAGAAGAGACTCCTATCCCTGTAGGATGAGTGCTTGTGTCGGAGCACTCGGAGTGCACCAAGGTAGTGTGTCCGGAGGAGTTGCCTACCCAACAGGCCGAGGTAGCATTCCGAAGGAGCCATCTATCTAGCAAAATGGGAGTATTTGAACCGGAGAACTTGGAGCTCCCTGGCGAAGATAGCCGGAGGAGTCAATGCGGGATGCTACATAATTAGAAAGGAGTGAGTCGAAGCATGTTCTACGACCAAGGCAAGGTAAGCATGGTGTGGTAAAAGGATGAACCAACACGGGGGCGTGGTAGTATGACATGATGCCAGGGGGTGCGACTGTATATGCAGCGCGGTGCATGGGCAAGGCAGAGTGTGTGCGGTGCCAACGATATGGTAGTGTAACAGAGAATCGGGGGACACATCTGCATAAGCGTTGTGGCTCATTGGCACAGCATAATGTGTGGTACTGGGGGCATCTAATATGGAAATGGCGCACAGGCACAAGGAGTCGCGCGCTTGGATATGGGCGACGGGAGTGGCAGCGTGGGTGCACAGACACGACGGTTCAAATCTACACAGCCGGTCAGGCATGCCGATTGATGTAGTCGGTCGACTGGGGCAGGCCAGCCGGGGTAGCGGGTCTGTTCGGTAGGCCGGTGTAGGCTGGTTGATGCAGCCAGCCGACCTGGACCAGTCAACTGGGGCAGATCGGCTGGTGCAGTCGTCCGGCCGAGGTAGGCAGATGAGATAGCAGAGGTCCAAGTATGCATAGCGAGAATGGGATAGGAACAACGTATATCCTTCTTTTTTTTCTCTCATGTCTTTCATTCTTAAATTAAAACTCTCAATAGAGAGCTTTGATAGTGGAGAGAAGAACTTAAGGTTCTGATTTGGGCATCAAAAGCTTACTTTGCCCTTATGTTTGACATGCATATTTACAGTAAAGGAAAGAACTACCCTTTCCAATGAGGACACAATCATCGAAGATAATCATAAGAGGGGGATCCTAGATGAGGTAGGATACTTCTTAGATTAGATGTCTGATCCCAATAAAGAATTAAACCCCTTCAAAATGTCGATAATGATGATTTTGATAGATGATATATAACATGCTGTTACTGCGAAACTAAACTCTTAAGTTTGACGAAAAGCGAACTTAAATGTCACTAATGTGAAAACTTCTTTTCCAAAAGTAGTTAACTCTCTCTGACTCTCTAAAAAAATTTCACAAACACGTAATGTCTCTGTCGCCACCGTCGATTTCCTCCGGCCTGTGGTGGCGTGGTAGCATAGGTTTTCTGGGTTTAATTTAATGTTTGTGAATTTAATATGAGAATCTTATGGAGGCAATCTAGTGGCCATCACTATGCGGTAGTCTTTAGTCTGAGGTTGTGGGTTGATATGCAAATAGGTGTCAGAGTGCGGGTGAGTTGAATAGATAGGTGGCTCTGTTGAGGTTGATTGAGTACATAGTGGCCCGTTCGTGGGTGGTCTAGGTTATGGTTGGTTGCCCTCATGTGAGCGGTGGCGTGGTGGTGCTGACGAGAGGAGAAGGTTTCTTGAGTCTGTCCAACGAATTTCTTGGGTAGGGTGTTGCTTGCCCACCTCCTCAGCAACCACCCCACCCCCAATTGATCCCACGTCCACTTGGTAGAAAAAGGTTCATGGTTCAGTTGGTGGTAGTAGGTGTCAAGTAGTGGAAAATAATTTTAGTGGTGGCCGAGTAGGGGTGAGGTGGTCTGCCGTAAGTTGGTCGGTGGTGGAATTGGTTCATCTTTAACTTTAGTTGTACATGTTGCTTATGTATAAGAATGACAATGGACGGGTCGAATACAGATTTTACAAGATCCGTACCCCCCGGTAGTCCAGGTACACAATCCGACTCTGCCCTGACCCCCCATCAGATTAGGGGATGGTAATACCATCCCCGATCCAACGGACTACAAAAAACTCGCCCTGCCCTGCCCCGCTCCGTATGAATTGTTTATTTATTTTTTGTTATTTTGTATACGCCGGATAGCGTTGTGGTTCTTGTTTACGGCTAGTTCTTGGTTAGGGTAACGCGTGCTAATCCTTTCTGCCGGTAGCCGTTTGACGGAGATGCTTTGCAATGAAGCCTGTCATTATTTGGCCGCACTCTATTTTACAAGGAGGCATGACTATGTGCCACTTCTTTTTTGAAGTTCTGCTATTCAGAGTGCGGTATTTTTCTTTTTATGTAAACTATTCCATTTTACATTTTTTGTTAGGATGTAATGGGTAGGGTTTTTAAGTAAAGCCCAAAAAAAAAAAAAGGAGAAAACTCTTAAAACTCAGCTATCCTAATTGGACTTTTTTGTGCTCACAAAAAAAGAAAAGAAAAAAAAAAGCAACACGGTGTGGTCCGTGTGGACACATGAGCAGCCGGCAAGTGGAAGAGGCTGGTCTAAGTTGGAACCGGCAAGGCGGAGGAGACAGGTGGCCCTTGCACCGTCCTTTTTTGTGGCTCCCAAAAAGACAAGCTAAATTGGAAGAGAGGTTTTAATTGGTCCCATAACGTGCCAACCCACGTCTCTTCGTCCAACTTGGAATAGCGACTCTTTGGATCTCCCTCTTACTATTGATACCGGTACTGGTACTAGTATTATTTTGAAATTTGAGTAGCGTTTGAAATAATTTATAATTTTTAAAATTTTTATTTTAAAAAAATAAAAATTAAAATCAGTCAATTTAGTTTTTATTTTTTTATAAAAATAAATAAATATTTGATTACCCAGTTTTTGTTTTAAGTTTTTTTTTTCTTTTGGGCTTTTGATTACTCAATTTTTATTTTGAGTTTTTTTTTGTGGTGGTTTACGGTGGCGGTGGAGGGCGTGCTACCGGCAGCTGGCAGTGGTCGACGGCAGACGGTGGGAGGGTGGTGCTGTTGGTGGTCTCAAAATAAAAATTTAACTCAAAACTCCTAAATGAGAGTTTTAAAAAACAACCATGTTTTAACAATTGATTTTCAAAACTGAAGGAAAAAGAAAAACGAAAACTGTGTGTCAAACGGATTTTTTTTTCTAGTTTATAAAACTGGAAAAAAAAAAAAAAAACAGAAAGGTTACCAAACAGAGCCTTGGTTTTTGCTTGTGAGTTTGATAATTTTATTGACCAGTAAGAAGAAATGACAGTTTTACTTGCTAAATCATTGCATCACTCACTAGATTGCATTACCAACTCGTATCATACACGACAAGCGTTGACATTATTTACGATTTAGTCTCAACTTCGTAAGTTCCACACGAGAGGGTGATACTAAACTAGATTGGGTCATTTTGATTGAATTAGCAAATATTAAGTGCACTAACATTATCAAGATAAGTTTTGTTTTTACACTCGCTAAAAGGTGAAATTAAACACGAGCCTAATTATTAAAGCCTACTGAATATAGTGATTAGCGAGAGAAGAACCACTTCCTTATGAAACCAAGATTCAAAAACCTCAAAATGCAATTCAAAGAGAAACCAAGGGTGCAACAATGATTGAAGAGCAAATCACATAACAGCTTATAATAACAAAATCAAAATCACTCAAACATGTCAGAAGAAACCTATTAATTTATCTTTGATGCGAAAACAAAAAATGCAATCATCATTTTCTTTGCATTACTTTGGATACCTGATGAGTTCTTACACATTATTGCACCTCCCATTGTCTAGAAAAAGAGAAAAAAGACGGCCAGTTGAAGAAAACGGTAGTAAATTATTTATGAACAAAGGCTTTGATACCTGATGAGTTCTTACACATTTTTAGTTAGCTTTTATGGGAATTTCAGAATTTTTATAGGAATTAGTGAGCCTACGAAGACATACATAATTCCAAATTCTGGGAACGTAATATGTAGAATCATGCAAAAATAAAACAAAAATAATAATAATAAAATCATAGATCACGCAAAACAAATATAATGAAAATTAGGTGAAGGCACTAGAGAATTATTTAGCAATTTCAGTTTTTAATGAGGACAAAGAAAGGAGCAATCATGTTTTTTTGAAGAAAAAGAACATAGGTCTTAAGGTTTAGGGCTAATTACACCTATGTCCCTGGGGTTAGGGAGTAATTACAGTCAAGGACACAAAGTTTCAAAATGTAACATTCCGTGACAAAAAAATGTTTCAAATGTATCACCCGTATCCATCCGTTAGGGTTCCATCCAAAAAGTTTACTGTTCATCATTACGTATTTTAAAAATGACAATACTGTCCAATACTACCCTTATACAATATAGGGGTATTTTTATACGTATTCATACGTATTTTTTAAATTAGGATATTTTCGAACCCTTATTTTTTCACTTTTTCTTATCATTAGGGTTTGAAAATTATGGTTTTGAAACCCTAATTTGAATTAGGGTTTCACAAATTAGGGCTTCAAAACCTAATTTTGAAATTTTAATTTCTAATTCTATCTCTCTTCAAAATTTTTATTTCTTAATATGGTTTTTAATTTCCTTAAAATACTTTTTTTTAAAAAAATATGAAAAACCCTAATTCTCATCCCCTCCCCCCACCCCCCAGCTCCACCCTAATTTTCGTTCTCCCTAAATTCTAACTCACGCCGCCGCCGCCTAGCCATGCCGTCGTTGCCCCATCTCAGCCCCACCCACCCCGCCCTCCCCTCTATCGCGCACCACCTCAATCATTCACGGTAGCCCCGTTTACCTCGGCGCCGCCGCCACAATGGCCCGTCGCAACCAAATCAGATCCAGCCACCCCCCGTAACCACCACCATCACCTTCCGTCACCCCTGCCCTTGAAATCTACTCAGCCGCTACGTAGTCGGCCTCGCCACAACCCCCAACAGATCCCGGTCTCACCTCTCTCACCTTCGTACACCACCGACGACCGATCAACCACCATAATTGTATCCGCGATCCTCCATCATCTCCGTAACCCAGCACCATACCCACGGCCTTCCACCATCATCAGATCTGTTTCTCTTTTTTTTTTTTGGTTATTATTTAACATAAATCTTGTTTCTGTTGTGGGTTAGTGCAGTGTATTGATCGGCGGTGGCGTTGTGGGAGTTGTGTATAGCTTGCTCCGGCGTAAGGGGCACGACGGTGGTGTTGGGGTGGGTCACGGCAGTGGTGCATGGTAGTTGGTCATGGTTTGTGAGGGTATGGTTGGGGTATGTGTACATGACTGGCTGGGAAGAAAGAGAGGAGAAAGAAATATAAGAGATAAATTACATTTTAAAAGTAAAGAGTGGCATGTTAAGAAATTACATTTTAAGTCATGGGTAATACGGTCATTTTGCTAAAACCGTTAGGTATTCTTCTATTCCGTTAGGGCAAAGGATATAAGTGTCAATTTTTCAAACTCATGGACACGAGTGTAATTACCCCCTAACCTCAGGGACATGGGTGTAATTAGCCCTAAGGTTTAGGTGTGAGAACGGAGGAAAGCAATGTTTCTAGAGAGAGAGAGCTAGGGTTTAAGCGTGAGACCCCTACTACATTTTTAGAAGCTTTTTGGGAGGAATTCATGCAGAAAGGAAATTTAGAAATAGAGATACGTAAGCAAAATTAAAATTCTTATCTTTAGCTTATTAGTTAATTATGGTTAGCGAAAGAAACTCTAAGCCTAACTTTGGGAAAGACGTTAAACGAAAGTTAAAGGAGGGTTTTTATTAAATTTCTTATCTTATTAAGTAAAGCTGAAACTGAGAAAAAAAATTTATATTCTCTTTCTTACTTGGCATGTATATTATTTTTATCATTTAAAATTCAACCAATCAAATTGATTTCACATATCTCTCTCTTCCATGTAAATATGTCCCACATAAAATTTCCATTACTAAGTTAGCAATCCTAACAATTCCTAAAAATTTGTCAGAACAAGCCATAAATATATAATCTTATCCCTCATTTTTTTTCATCATTTTTATATTTTATTTTTATTTTCTAATTTTATTTTCTTGTGAGTGACATTTATAAATACAACCCGCTATGCGTTGGTTATTATTATTACTATCATTTGGAAGATAGTATTCCTACCACTTTATATGTTATTTTACTTCCCTAACAATTGTTACTAAAGTTCATTTTTAACGATAAAGACATGGTAGAAAAATCATATAAAAGGCAAAAATAACGTTTATGTTGTCATTAATACTACTATTGTTATTACCTCCTTTGTTGGCATACTAGGACAAGCTTTCTCAATGAAAATCTTGCTAGTCGTTGCTCCCATATGCAACATAAAGGTCTCCCATCACTGCTTACTTTAGACTTTTGAAAGCATTTTGAATTTACTTACCTTTTTAATTAAGGTTTAAATTCCTTATTTCTCTAACGTTTTCAATTCACTTTGATTTGAATTAATTTTTTTCTCTCCCCATCCCCCCCCCCTCTCTCTCTCTCTCTCTCTCTCTCACACACACACACACACACACACGTGCATACTTCTTTTCTCTCCACTTCATTCCAAAAATTTTGGCCACAATATATTCACATGTTACGAAGCTAATTTGATGATTTTAATTCAAAATTAAAGGTCTTATGTTTCAGTTCTGTAAACTAATCCTTGAATCTGAATAATTTTTCATTTTTGTTTTTATTTATAATGCTTATATAGTTTTTACAATTAGTTTTGTTAGCCAATCACTAAATTAAATTGTAAAATGTTTGCAAATTTATTTTCTTATATTTAAAAATCAAATTAGTAATTATGTCATTTTCCTTCCCTTTTTTTGCATGTATACTCTCTCTCTACACCTTTTTCCCCCTTATTTGTGGTATGGGAATCTGTCTGTTTAAAAAGTCAAATTATTACTTTTCATGTTACTTAAATTTCAAAAAGGAGAAGCCTCATCATTTTTTTTAAAGTTAACAATGGATGGTGATTTTTTGTATATTGGTTTAGGAGCAATATTATAACATCTTATCAAGTGATTTGCAAATATTATTGCACCTCCCATTGTTTTTCACTTTTTTCGTGGCTAAAAACATACTATAAAGACAATTGTTAGCTTTTCAACGACAAACATGAGGTGAAAAGAGGCTCTCTTTACATATTTGGGTATTTTAATAAACGTATTATAGTGCCTACATATACAATGTCCGGGGTCAATGCTAGTATATATAGTAAAGTCGAAGTTAAGAAAATGTTGCTCAATTACCGCTTACTTGTACACTTTCTTGATTTTTTGCTACAATATACTCCCACAATTCTCTATTTTTCCTTCCTCCTCTTGCACGCGTGTTCTCTCTTTCAACACCTTTTTCTTTTACTACTTATTTGTGATATGGGAATCTACCCGCTTAAAGAGTTAGATTATTACTTTTCACGTTACTTAATCTTTTCTTAAAGAGAGTTAGATTATTACTTTTCATAGAGAGAACATCTAGTAGTGCTTCTTCGTATATTGGTTTAAAAGCATTATTATAACCAAGTGGTTGAGAAACATCATTAGCGCACTCTCACGCTTTTAATATATATATATATATATATATATATATATATATATATATATATATATATATATATTTTTTTGTATTGCTAAATAAATGACAATTCTTAACTTTTAAGAGGCGAATATAAGGTGGAAAGAAATTCTCCCTACATGATTTAGGATATTAGTAATTTAATATAGCGCTCCTTTGTGCAAGTTAAGCACGGAACCAAAACTATTCTCATTTAAATGATGAGAGTTTCGAGCATGCCTAAATTTAATTGGGATTCGCGGTGGTGGAGGAACTGGACTGGAAAAATGAGGTATTCTAGTTGTATTCTAATTTTGGGTGAAACTGAGAGAGATTTATGGTAGTTTTGGTTTAGCCTTAAATGACAAATGGTATATCAAATGATAAAGTAGAGGTTTTTGGGAATTCTTTTTAATTGAAACTCCATCTGTCTCAAAATAATTGATAACTTTTCCTTTTTAGGCTATTTTAAGAAATTGATCACTTTCTAAATTAAGAAACATTTTGTAAGTGTTTTTCTATCTTTATTATTTTTATATTTTTTTGTTCAATTTCTCTATCCACATTTAATCATCTACCAACTCATTTTCTCTCTTGTGACAAACTTCCCTCCCTCCCTCTCTCTCTCTCTCTCTCTCTCTCTCTAGGGATAGAATGAGAAACAAACGTTAGATGACTTACATCCATAATATGCGTGCTAAATCAAAACGGAGCGGTTATTTTGGGTCGGAGAGAGTATTAGTCGGCATGAATAATTACGGTGCCTAGAAAAGAGGAATAACTTGTTGCATTTGATTTCAAATAGGTTTAGAAAAAGAAAGAGGATAAATTGAAAGTTATAAAATTGATAAATTAACAGCAACTACCGAGGACTAATTTAAACCACATTAGAATGTCATGTGATATGGATCTTAATGTTTCGAATTCATTATAACAATGCTTTAGAGCGTCGGTTAGCCTTAGCTTATAGAATTCCCCATCACATTTTCCTTGAACAACCTGGCAAACCTAGCATTTAGGTCCCGCATTTATTCAAGCGGCAAAACCCTTCCATTGGCCTTAATGTAGGTACCAAGGGGTAAATGCACTTTGCCCCCTTCTACTTTGAGACGGTTGCAATATGACCCCCTCTTTTAAAAAAAGTTGCACTAAATTTTCCTGCACTCATCAAAACTATGCAAAATTGAACGGCCGTAACTGAACTTGTCAAAATGTCACAACTACCCTTCTTTTTAAACAGAACTGAAAATCCCTTCTCAAACCATTTGGGGTGGGCGAAAGGAGAATGAAGAGAAGAGCAAGGAGCGACAGTGGCGCCAGCGGCGCAGGGCTGTTGTTGCTGCGGGTGGCGAGAGAAAAAAAGAGGAAGGGAAGAGCGGGGGTGGGGGGGATCAGTGTCGCCGATAGGGGGAGAGGGACTGCCGGCATAGCAGGGTTGTTACGGCAGTGGGGAGGGGGGAGGGAAAGAAGAGGAAGGAAGAGAGAGGGATGAGGGGGTTGGCATCACCGATGGCGGGGAAGGGGCTGCCTACGGAGAGCTCGACTATTGTGGTAGCAGAGGGCTGGGGCGAGAAGAGGAAGGAAGAGAGATGTTGGGGGTTGGCGTCGCCGATGACAGGGAAGGGGCTGTCGGTGGAGAGCTCGACTGTTGTGGCAGCAAAGGGCGGGGGAGAGAAGAGGAAGGAAGAGGGGGGTCGGCATCGTCGACGGGGGGAGGGGGCCTGCCAGCGGAGAGCAGAGCGCCAGCGTGAGATGGCCGAAGGAGGGTTGGCGGCGCATGGATAGAGATTAGGGTTTTCAGTATGAGAAATTAGGATTTGGGAAGGGTTGGGTCGGGTCAAGTTGGCATGGAACAGGTTGGGTTTGGGTCAGCCTGTGACTGTGAGGAAGAGTGTGGGTCGGGTCGTATGGGCTCGGGTTATACCTAGTGGATTTTTGGAATTAAAATTTGAAAATTCAAATTTTCAAAATAAAATTCAATTTTTTTTTTGGTTTTGTTTTGCGGTCGGCCTTTAAAAGAAAGGTTTGCAAATGAGTTGCAATGGAAATGGTCAACTTTTGCAAAATTTCTAGGGTTTGCAAATGGAGTGAAATGAAATTGGTGATTTTTTGGGTATTTTTTGCAAGTCTTTAGTATTTTATTTGGTCAAAAGGGTATTTTGGTCCTAAAATTGCAAGTTCTAGGCGCCAAACATTTCCCGCCCAAAAACTGTGTTAACTTGGATGGAAACCGTCAATTTTGCATAGTTTTGATGAGTGCAGGGAGGTTTAGTGCAACTTTTTTTAGAAGAGGGGACCATATTGCAACCACCTCAAAGTAGAAGGGGGCAAAGTGCATTTACCCCAAGTACCAATTCAGTAGTCTGACACTCCCTAATTCAAGCTGCGAAACTCAGTACTCGGTCCTGTCTTTCAAAGTGTACCGAAGCTGCAACACTTGCTTTGATATTTTCATCCATAGGGTTAAATTCGACATATCTCTCTACTTTCCTAATCCATCACTCAAACAACAAAATGTAGGTGCCTAGATGTGTCTCACACTGTATTGGAGGTTGCTACTTTAACTATCAACAAATTGTATGGTGTAGTGGTGGAATCAAAAATTGTAATACCCCAAATTGGGGATATTAAGATTTTATTTTAGGAACTTTTGGAGCTTAATCTTTACTCGTTTGACATGAGGAACTTTAGTTGATAGACTATTTTATTTGCGTAAAGTTATTGAAGTGAATAATGATGGAGTCCTAGTGACGGTATGTGATTGGACTCAACTCAAACCCATTTTGCAAATTTAGATAAGTTAGAGACGTGATCGGTATTTCTAAAAATATTTTCAGCAAATTTTGTTTAGGTTTAGATTTAGGTGGGGTTTGTGCATACCACTAATTCTGTTTTTGGGGCTTATGAGGAGAACAAGCGATAGTTTACTTGAAAACTTTATTGGAGATTTCGCACAATTAAGGTAAGGGATTACTTTTCTATTTCTTTGAAATTTGGATCAGCATTGGACCGAGCAATCTGATGTTTGTAAGGGTTTATTTATTTATTTTTTTGAAATATTAATTTTCGTCAAGGATTATAGATTATTTTGAGTTTGAGTTTGAGTTATACTCCTTTACCTTAAGATCTTGACAGTTTGGTGCAATTACTGTTTATGCTGTCTTCTTTTTCATATAAATCAAACAACAAAAATTCAGGTTTGCCGTGTAAGTTTTGCTTTGATTTTTTTGTGCAAGTCTGAGTCAATTTGTTCTTGGTTAATTGGAAGAAGTAGACCCTATTAAAGCATGATATACATTGTTTGGCCCATTCTTCAACATCTTGAGCTTTTAGAGCAGATAATAACTCAACATGGTATCAGAGCTCTGGTTTGGTAAGGTCTTGAGTTCAATTATTTTCGCTTGCATATTTGGTCCCTCTTTATTATAGTGTAATTTGCACTCAATTTATTTGTGTGTACTTGGTTGTGGTGCACCTCGATTAGTCTGTTGGGCCATTCTCTAACAGCTTAACCTTTAGAGCAAATTGTCACAGACCGAACTTTCTCGCTATGTCGAACAGTGCGGCACTTAGCGAACAAGCCCCTTTGCTCGTGCTAAGTCAGCCTTTCACTCGGGCTGGGCGATACTAAAAGCAAAAGAACCAAGAAGAATACAAGAGAGAGTTTGGGAGAATGTACGTTTGTATTGCTTGTGTACAAGAATACTTGTGTGTTTTGACCAAGTGAGGCCTCGGCTATTTATGCTAGTCCACCTCTCGATGTACGGTGGATGTACATTCCATCCTACAAATCATATTCCGCTTCTAGAATTCTCTAGCCATTTACAATGTTCTCTATCATTCTAGAATCCTCTTTAAATCTATCTCTTACGTATAAGAAGAGTGTAGAATATTCTGGAGACTCTAGCCCACTCATCGCCTTCGCAAGCGTCCTCGTAAGCGTCCATTAGGCGCTTGTGTGGTGTTTCTTCCAAAATTAGCCTCCATATCAAAAATTGCGGGATAAGAGAGTAACTTAACATACCCCTTTTTGCGTTGTTTGAATGTTAAACATGGTCCACTTTCGTCTGCTTCTTGGATTTTACCCGATGCTTCTGTACATTGACGGGATTTTGCTACCATTCATTCTTGACCACCATCCTCATTTCAGAAACATTTTTCATTGTTTCACCAATCAGTTATTTACTGTTAAATAAGAATGGAATTGGAGGCCATAGACCATAGTCCACTTCCCAGAACTTGCTTAGTGGTTGCTGATCTGTTTTACGTGTCAATTACAGGCTTTGGACATATGGACTCTTTTTCAAGGAATTCACCTTTCGTTGACCACATATATATGGCATATATATCATATCATTCTTAAGCTACTTTCTGTTGTGTCATTAGGCCTTGTGGTTAATTGCTGCTTACTACTCTAAACTTGTAAAAAAAACTAACCTTAGTCATCAGCCCTGTCCATTGGTTTGATATTCAGGGCCCATCATTGGGTACTTGAATCCTTTCTTTTGTCCTTGTATCATGTTTCATACTTCGTCAGATTATCACCACCACATCAACATGGCATGATATTACATTTTAAATCGGAAGTTTACGTGTTTAGTTCGTTGTGCAATTGGAAAGGCAATCTGAATCTTTTTCCTCACACTGTTGTCAGCAACAGCCCATGCGTCCATCTTGTTCCTTTCGCTGTTGGCTTATTAAAACGCTAGTTACATCCTATCCGTCTCCTTTAAGAATTATATACCGCTGCTAAATTTCAAACTCTAGCGAGCCAAAATGGTCAGAGACAATGCGTGCCATTGAACGAAACACACAACTTGTTTAAAAGCACATAACATGTAATGCGTAGGATATCGAATGATATGCTAATTGGTAAAATTTTTTGAGTGGTTGAACTAATAAACTGTGAACAATTTGTAAAACATTTTGCACCCAATTTAATTCGGAAAACTGGTGAGCGACGATATTAGACTCCTACAAGCCTAACTAAGGAGATTGGAGTTTTGGGCTGTAAGGCCCACTTAGAAGAATGCTCTAAATTCCCATTGTCCACCTCGTAGCCGTTGATTGATGCAGAGATTTCGCAAGCCATTTTTCAAGTAAACAATAAGGAGGAGTCGGTACATCTTTTGATGAATGGGTAGTTGGAGGCATATGCATAGAGCTTCGTACCCTGCATTATGCTCATCAAAGAGCTGTGACGCTATTAATTATATAAGGGCCAGCAAGGGTAAGGTGAGACCCGTGGAATTTTAATGTTGAATTTAAAGTTAGGGACCATTTCTCTCTAATCCGCAGGTTCTAGTACTCGGTTACCATATTTCAGTTTTTGAAGTTGAAAAGAGGTGGAGTTGCATTCGTGGTCAGTTTAGAGCAAGAGTTACGTGAAATACGGATGCGCCTACTGAAGACTTGAATTACAGTAATTCTGTAAAAAATGCGTCGTTAAAACATATCATAAGCAGAAATAATTATGACTTTCATCGATAGATGTAAGAAACAAAAATACTTGTTAACGCTTATACAGTTAAAAGGAAGAGAAGTAAAATTGGAGCGATAAATAGACCCCCCCCAATCTTTACGGTAATAGTCAAATGTCCCATTTAGTAAAATCAAACTACATAAATTGTTATTTCTTTGAAGACATGAAAATTGACGATGGCGACGATGAAAGACGAAGTTGAAGATGACCTAAATAAGCCTGAAATTTTCCATAGGAGGCTCTGAAGTGGGTATAATTTGTGGTTATCCCTAACTTTAACAGCCTCTGTCCATCTAATTAAAAACATTTCGATCAAGAAGTAATAATGTGGTTAGACATTGAAAATGACAATTACCGATATATCAACTTCTTGTCCAAACTTGGACAATATTTTTGAGCAAATTATGTGAGACATATGAAGTATATGAGACCGAGTTGGAATTTATACACCATCTCTAAATTTAAACTCTTTTATATTTCAAATGATTTTTAGTGTCACTTGTTCATAACACAACTTCAACTTTTAGTGAGAAGGTGAGAATTTAAATTTAGAGTAAAATTATGAATTTTAAGATGTATATTAAGATTTTAAACTTTAAAACTTTAGCCAAGCGCACATATATATATATATATATATATATATATATATATATATATATATATATAGGTGGAATAAGCAAATTTTAATGGCAAATATAGAGGGAGACCAAGGCCCTACAACGAGTCTGCCCCTGCTCTACTCCTTGGGATGATTAGGAGCTTGGTTAAAACTTTGCATAATCTTGATTCAATGTCTTAATTTGGTAGAATATTCACCAACAAAACATTATTCATTCATTGACCAGGTATTCGAATAGTTGGCTAATTTTGCCGACCCTCCCCCTATCATTAAAGATCCGATTCTAGTCCCATTGGTTATGTTATCTTAAACAAAGAATTCCAATTTTCGAATGTACTAGTGTCACCTAACAGGAGTAATAGGCCACACGTAGTATCCTTTGAAAATAATTAGCATTTGTGCCACGATCTTAAATTTTGAACCAACCAAGGTACACAGTTAGCCAAACCCTTCACCGTCTCTGTGTCATCAATGACACATACTTGCCAAGCATTCCATGTCTGATACCTTTTCTTGCCTTTGGTCTCCCCCCCCCCTCCCCCCCCCTCTCTCTCTCTCTCTCTCTCTCTCTCTCTCTCTCTCAGCAACAACTGTCTTCGCTTAGGAAATGTAGATATGCCTTTGCCAAAATCACCCAAAGAATAATTTTATTAACAACTGCTAGGTTATTATCTGCTCTGAAAGTTTAAACTCTTAGAGAATGTTATCATGCTTGGCACTCGCTTTCATGTACAAGCCTTCGATTGCATGTGCAGAGAGACACGTCAAGATGCACAACCACCAAATTGAACGTAAGACTTTACCAAATCAGATTTTCTGATACTATGTCATATTACCATATGCTTTAAAAGCTTAATTTCTTATAGAATGACGGAATTTTTTTAATCATGCTTAATAATAAAATATATATATAAAAAAAACATCTTAGTACACGAAAAAAATTTCTAGCTCAAGCTCCCCCAAATGAGAGGCAAAAGTGGACCAACAACAAGCAAAACAAGACCTAACAATTCGTCCTTTAACGTTACATCAAACTTATACATCATCTCCATTTATCACACATTTTTTAGTTCAGGCCGAGTATCTGAAGTTTCCAAGTCATAGCCTTGCTGATGACCGTATCATCAATAATATAAAGAACTTCTTCTTGTGCTCCTACATTTGTTACGAAAGATGGAATCATTGAGCTGTCTTCAAATCCATTAGATAATAATGGTAAGGGACACTATCTTAAACTCTGCAACAAGTTTTTTATTTATTTAATTTTATAAGATATGAGAATTGCATTGAAAGGATAAACGGTTACATGAAGTTTTCAAGAGCAAGCCACACCGACTTTACATATGGTACCAGTTTTGAGACAAAGTACAGACATAAATCAGTAAAAGCAGACATATTACACAGTTTTAATCAAAAGGAAGCACTTAGGCCTAAAGCATTAAACTGCTAGTTACCCAATCCTGATAGACGGTAACGCGAACATGACATGCAAAAGCAGCTAGAGATCTAGCCTCCTTTATTTGCAGGGCTATGACCCTGTAAATACTACAGTAGTGCAGATTGTTTAATATAGAACATTAATCATATAATATGGGTGCCACCGGATCTGCAACAAGGTTAACACGTGCATAGTTGCAGTAAAAATTTTGGAGATCTCTTCATCCCAAGTACGTTAAGGATAAATGTTGTTTACGACATAATGATCGGCCTGATGCCAAATGAGAAGGAGCATGTAAAAAACGAGATGATTAAAATTCTCTTGATGTTATCGACAGAGTAAACAAGTATTTGTTGGTTACAAATGATTGAGCTTTTATATGAAAAATCATTTCCCCGATAGTAACGTCTTGCTGTGTAACATCTACTCAACTAATAAACGGCCACATCTCGTACTTTGGGAACACTTAATTTATAGCACCAATAAAAAAGAAGAAATATCTCTTGACAATGTCTAGTACATACCAGAAAATAACGAGTAGCTCAACGGACTATTGTGATGACATTCTTACTGTTGATTGCATTATTACGCTAATTTAAGAAAAAAGAAGGAGTTAAAAGCTAGCAACAACCCTGAAAGTAGCAATTAAGAGACATACGTATATACTTGAACGTAAAAAGCAGAGTATACAAGTATCAGTTAGTTACAAATGATTGAGCTCTTATATGAAAATTTATTGGGTGACAATATTTTGCTGAGTTACATCTACGCAACTACTAAACGGCCACGTCTCATAATCCACCCGGGAAGAGTTAATCAATAGCACCATAAAAAAAGGAAAGAAGTCTCTCTTGACAGTGTCTGGTAAGTTCAAGAGAATAATGAGTGAGTAGCTCAAAGTACTATTATGATGACCGTCTTATACATCGTTATGTTTTTTTATAAAAAAAAAGATGTATCAAAATATTAGCAATAGTTACAAAAGTAGCGACTACGGGACACACACACACACACATATATATACACTTGAATGTAAATGACAGCGGTCAAAAGTCAAAACTAATACGTAGATGGAGAATAACACAAGGAAAATAGGGAACAGAGAAACCAACATAACCGGAAAAGTTCGTATCCAGTCAGAATTGGACGCTTCAGAGACGGGACCAAACTAGGTGTACCAAAAGCACGGCTTATGGTCGATTTAGTGAGTATGGGGTGAAGAAATGTTGCCTCCAGTCCCCCAAAATGAAACGACGACCCTTTCCCAGTTTACCCAGCCTAGCCTTAGGCAATTCCGTCACGTCACGAACGATGAAAGCAGAGCTTATTAGACGAGACGAGACGAGATCGGATCCTCTTGCGGTTTGGAAGTGGAGGTCAAAAGGCGGAATGAATTAATAAAAGCCGATGGAGGTGGTAATAATAAATGTGAAGCATATATATAGTAATAGTAATAGTAATAATATATATGGCTCCTCAAATCAAATCTCATTCGTAGAAATTTGGATCAGAGGCAGGCAGGCAGGCAGCGCAACGTTCCCCTATGCAACCATTACTCTCTCTCTTAGTCTTCTTATTATTAACCCAAATGCCGGCTCATAAATACCCCTTTCTTACACCCCATAATCCGAAAGGACACAAACCCCTTCTTTTTGTTTTTGTTTTTTTGCACTTTTTCAGTTTTGTGTGTGTGTGTCCCTCTTTCCTCTCCCCCTCTTTACACTCTCTCTCTCCCTCTACTACTCCTCTGTTTGTCCACAGTAGATTCCCACCTATTTTCCCCAGAGCCAAAGTCACTACAAACACCCAAAAACCAACTATTCCTGTAGACAGAAACCCTGCCTGAAATGCAGGAAAACCCGGCCCATTTCCGGCTACAGTCCTAGGCGGGGAGAGAGTGAGAGAGCGACCCCCCCCCCCCCCCCCACATAGACCAACCAAGTCACTAGCCACCAAAACATGCCTGAACCCATCCCCTCGACCACACCGTTTAGTGAAGACAACACCACCACCACCACCACCAAGAAGAAAAGATCCGAGGAAGAGAGAGAAACGGAGCCCAAGCCCGTTATCGTGACCCGGCCCAGATCCCAATCCACCACCCGCCGAGTCACTCCCGCCGCCGTCGCCTCCGTCTCCTCTCCGGCGGCGCTGGAGAAGCACCTCCAGAACGGGGATCTGTACATCGGGAGCTTCTCGGGTCACGTGCCTCACGGATCGGGCAAGTACCTCTGGGCCGACGGATGCATGTACGAGGGCGACTGGAAGCGCGGCAAGGCCTCCGGCAAGGGCAAGTTCTCCTGGCCCTCGGGCGCCACCTTCGAGGGCGAGTTCAAGTCGGGTCGGATGGAAGGCTTCGGCACCTTCACCGGATCTGACGGCGACACCTACCGCGGCTCCTGGACCTCCGACCGTAAGCACGGATACGGCCAAAAGCGGTACGTTAACGGCGACTACTACGAGGGCTCGTGGCGACGGAACTTACAGGACGGGCAAGGCCGGTACGTGTGGAAGAACGGGAACGAGTACGTGGGCGAGTGGCGTAATGGCGTCATTAACGGCAGAGGGGTGCTGTTTTGGGCCAACGGGAACCGTTACGACGGCCACTGGGAGAACGGCGTGCCCAAGGGTCACGGGGTGTTTACATGGCCCGACGGTAGCTGCTATGTCGGCAGCTGGAGCAAGGAGCAGCTCAATAGCGTTGCTAGTGCGAAGAACCAGCAGGGTCAGGTATTGAACGGCACGTTTTATCCCGGTAGCAACAATGTGAAGGACGATAGGGCCATGTTCAACCACAAGCTGTCCGCGCCGCTATTGATGGATGAAGGGTGCGGGTTTTTGGTGGCCAAGAAGAGGTCGTCGGTGGATGGTGGGAGGGGGAATTTCCCAAGGATTTGTATATGGGAATCGGACGGCGAGGCGGGGGATATAACCTGCGATATAATCGATAATGTGGAGGCTTCTATGTTTTACAGGGATGTTGGTGGTGGTGTTGCTAGTGATGAGATCAAGCGGTTCGAGAGGAATCCATGTTGTTTTAATACGGGGGAAGTGAAGAAACCCGGGCAGATGATCTCCAAAGGGCATAGGAATTACGATTTGATGCTTAATCTTCAATTGGGTGTTAGGTAATTCTTTTAGTCATTGTGATTTGATTGCTTGAAGATTGAACGTTTTCTATCTCAAGATATTTTTTGATTGGTCTGTTGTGTGGTTTGTGTAGGTATTCGGTTGGGAAGCATGCTTCGATATTGCGAGATCTTAAGCCTAGTGATTTTGATCCCAAGGAGAAGTTCTGGACTAGGTTTCCCTCCGAAGGGTCAAAGATTACGCCACCTCATCAGTCAATTGAGTTTCGGTGGAAAGATTACTGTCCCGTGGTGTTTAGGTATGTTAAATATTCTTAGATTACTTGTTTGTTGTGTTCTGTTGCATGTTCTAAATGATAGCCTATGTGCGCGAGAATATGTAGGCTGGAAGTTTGTTAGCATTAAAAACCTGCATATATAGTTGCTTTGTGATAGTAAATTCATGCTAATTGGTAAATGTTGATTTTGGCTATTCAGACATTTGAGGGAGTTATTCCAAGTGGATCCAGCGGATTACATGCTAGCTATTTGCGGAAATGATGCTCTGAGGGAGCTATCTTCTCCAGGAAAGAGTGGGAGCTTCTTTTATCTGACTCAGGACGACAGATTCATGATTAAAACTGTTAAAAAATCAGAAGTCAAGGTTAGTTGCCTACCTCTTGGAATGGTGCTATTTAATTTGGAAAATTAGTGATCTAAGACATGACATATGGCAGAAATTGGCAATGGTTGAATGTTTGCTTGACAGCATGATTTTTTTTAATTGTTTTGTTTAGACAAGTCATTTGATACTGGGTCTGCGTTCCGGAATTTAGGTTCTGTTTTCCATTTTCAGGTGCTAGTTAAGATGCTTCCAAGTTACTACCAGCATGTTTGTCGCTACGAAAATTCACTTGTCACAAAGTTCTTTGGTGTCCATTGTGTTAAACCAGTGGGTGGCCTGAAGGTATGTGGTGATCATAGATGTTATGCTAGTTGTCTTTGGTTCTAGTGGGCTGTTCATCAATCACACTTGTATCGATGTCTCTAATTTTATTTATTGGCGTGATCGGTAATGTAGACGCGATTTATCGTAATGGGAAATTTGTTCTGCTCCGAGTATCGAATTCATAGAAGATTTGACCTGAAAGGATCATCTCATGGCCGCACCACAGATAAACCTGAGGGGGAGATTGATGAAAATACTACTCTTAAGGACCTTGACCTCAACTTTGTCTTTCGCCTCCAGCAAAACTGGTTCCAAGAACTGATTAAGTTAGTTGACACTTGACAGTATTTTTGCCTAACGAGCCTTTCTTATTTTACTGTTTGCTGTTGGTTTATAATCTTATTATATATTTTTTTCAGGCAAATTGATAGAGATTGTGGGTTCCTCGAAGCCGAGAAAATCATGGATTACAGTCTTTTAGTTGGTCTTCACTTTCGTGATAATAACACTGGTGACAAAGTGGGCTTATCCCCATTTCTACTGCGTAATGGTAGATATTTCAGATATCAGACTGCACTCAGTTGTAGATAATTGTCTTAAGTAGCCCCTGGTGGGAAGAACATTGTTAAAATGACTCTGTCCCCTTTGCAGGAAAAGATTCATATCAGAATGAGAAGTTTATGCGTGGCTGTCGCTTTCTTGAGGCAGAGCTTCAAGACATGGATCGTGTTCTTTCTGGCCGGTATGTTTTTCCTCGCTGTTCTCTACTTTGCGCTAGTTTGAGCCGATTGCGGAGTATTTCCTTTGAAGTTTATCACATCAAAACTATGATCACTGTAGTATTAATGACCCTTATATGCCTTCCATTGCTAACACCCCATATTCATCACAATAATTGGGAAATAGTGAAATACATTGTGGTTGAGCCTTGCCATTTAATTTGGATAGGCCCAAGCTTGCCAATTATTTATCCTCCATTGAACTTGACCCATGGTGGTTGGAATAAGTTAAGTATCATGAGTTGATGTGGCGATATTGTTGAGGCTGTTTAGCAGACAACAGTTGTTTGTGGGGCATATCGCTATTATGGCTTCTTTATTGCTTTTCATAGACAAACAAGGCATTGTGTTTGATAATTGTTGCCCCATAATATCCTTCACTTACCAAACATTGAAGTTAGAAGTTGATGCATCCTTGAATGATCCAAAATATAAGATGGGGTTAGTTGTTTAGCATATCTACGGGTAAAGTGGTTGATAAATTAGTGTCTGCACAAGCTTATACTTTGCCCATCTTCTAGTGAAAGGCAGAGAAAATTACAGATATAGTATCATAGAGCTCAGTGTGTCATTATATGTTGATATGTATTATTAGGTTAGCCTTGTCCGGGTTTCGCTTGTCAACATCTGCGAAATTCAGGAAACTTGCAATTAGGACAGCAAGCCTCATGTAAATGATATTTTATTTGAACGTGTTTCTATCAGGAAACCATTGATTAGATTGGGAGCCAATATGCCTGCAAGAGCGGAGCGAGTGGCTCGAAAGAGTGATTTTGATCAGTATACCCCGGGTGGATTCAGCAATTTGACCCCTTCACGCAGCGGTGAAGTCTATGAAGCAGTCCTGTACTTTGGGATCATCGACATTTTACAAGACTACGACATCAGCAAGAAGCTAGAACATGCATACAAATCGTTACAAGCTGACCCTACTTCAATTTCAGCTGTGGATCCAAAGCTATATTCGAAAAGGTTTAGAGATTTTATTGGGAGAATCTTTGTGGAAGACAGGTGAAATCTGAGGAAGGTGGAAGTGAAGTTCAAGTCTATTGAATTTCAAAGATTCTAATATTGAATCTGTGAAATGCCACGGGGCCTTCCACAATCGGCTGGGAGTCTCTTTGGTGGATGCGGGTTTGGCGGTCCCGGTCGGGAGGATCATTTATAGGCGGGTGAAGATTGACGGCAATTGGTTATATGAGTGCTCATGGCTGAATTTTGGAGATCAGCCAGTGTTGAAAGGGTAAGCTTTTGTACATTGCAGAGGGAGGGGAAATTGGTTTACAATTTGTTTTTTTATTATTTTTTTCCTTACAATTTTTGTGGTTACCAAGGAAGTGAAGATTTGAAAGATAGGAGGTATAGGGAACCGAGCGAATGGTTCCCAGAAAAGAAAAATGAGAGGGCTTTGGAATAAGGTAAGTGTACAGTTTATATAGTTCAAAAAGGTTGGGATAGGTAATGCAATTGTGAAAATTTCTGTGCGATATTTTTTGAAAAATGTATCTGTAAGAGTGGACCTATCAGAGACACAGACACACACACACACACACAAACACTCTCCCTCTCTCTCTCCAACTTTGTTGCCACTATCTTAATGCAAAAATGGGGGGCTTTCTCTCTCCAGTACAGAGAGGGTGGGGTGGGGAGGGGAGGGGAAGATGGGGTGTCATTTGCTTTTCTTTTTGTTGCAGGGAAAGAGGAGCATTGGGGCAGCTGAACAGTTTTAAGGTCATGAAAAGGAGAGAAAGCAAAGAGAAAGATGCGCTGGTGTTTCTTGTTTTTGCTCACTTTGTTTACTCACTCCCCCCCTAACTTTTTACTGTGTGCTGCCTTGTTTTTAGAAGTTTATTTTCTTAAAAAAATAAATAAGACACTTCTTTCATTTCTTTTCAAGAATGGTGAGAGAGAGAGAGACTGAAGATGCTTAAAGCAAATGTCGGGATGTGTGGACCATAGACCCAGCTCTGGCTGGAGTTAGGGGCAGGTTTGCCATTTTATTGATGGTATTCCTTTGGGAATCGTGAAGAGGTTAATTGCTACTGTAGGGGGTCATAGTCTGGCAGTGTCTTTGGGGGTGTGGGCTGTCTTAGTCCTACCGAGCTGAGTTTGGGGTCTCTGGGTTTCTCTTTTTTGACCTTTTCTTTTCTTCCAAGGGCTGGCTGGATCTCTGCTTGCTCACTCAGATCCAATCACGGGTTTGTTCCCCCCCCCCCCCCGGGCCAGTCATATCAGTGTTTGCAGTCCCTACAAAATAGTTAGAAGTCAACAGATCAGCTCCTACAAATTTGACAAGGGTTTCATTCTGTTGGCTCCTCGGTACTTCTCTCCTTTTTCTCAAGTCCGAGTTCCTGTATTGTTAAATCCCGGAAGATTGTACTGGTGTTAGTTTTTCGTGTTAAAGTTGAGGGCTAGACTCGTCGTTCATGCTTTCAAACCAAAAATGGTACATGGCACGATTTCTGGGCCTGCACCCGCCTGCACCCTCGTATTTATGGGAAAAGTATGGCTGGTTTTTCCCTGGACCAGGCCTGGCCCGGCCTAGCCTGTTGAAAAAAGCCTGCAGTGCCCAGGCTGGGCCTGTCCAAGCTCAGCCTATAGGGACATGTCTACGGTAGATGCGGCTGTAAATGAACTGAGCTGTTCATGAACGAGTTCACATATAATAAATGAACAGAACATGAACAAGTTTATAGAGTTCGTTTATTAAATGAGCCGAACATGAACACACCAAAATGTTCACAAACAGTTTATTTAAATAATAAATTAATCAAAATATATTTAAAAAAATTAACATTTAGTTAAGACAATCTAAATTAATGCTTAAGAATGAAAGCCTTAATGTCAATTAGCCTAAAACTCTAAGCCCGTGGGATTAGCCCAATATGTGAAGCCTAATATGTGAAGCCTACCTAAATCCTAACTATATAAATAACAACCCAAACCTAAACACACAAATCACACACATGACACAGTAACCGTCTGCTCCTTGCCTCCCTCCCTCTCTCTCTCTCTCTCTCTCTCTCTCTCTCTCTCTCACAAACAAAAACGCACACAAGTCTCACTGATCACACAACAAAGCCCTTCTCTCCCCCTCTCTTTCCCCTTCCACACTCGCTCACAGGGAGGTCGCCTATGATGCCGGTAATCTCATCGCCTCTACGACGCTATCATCGCCTCTCTCTCCTCCTCTACGATGCCATCATTGCCTGTCATCGACATTGACGCTCGTAATCTCACCGTCGTCGGTGCATGCATCTACCGGTTTCTACATTTTCATCGTCAACTAATCAATATCTTCAATATTTCTTTTGTAGTTTTTTGATTCTGCATCCATCTTGTATCTTCTATAATATGGTTTTGATTCATTTTAGTTTGATTAAATTGAAGGAGTTCAGTTTTTTTGCGGATTTAGGGATGCGTTGGCAATTGCCACGAACACGAGGCAAGTTTTGGAACTCGAGTTCGACTCGTTTGGTTAAACGAGCTGAGCGAGTCGAGCCCGAATTTTACAGTCACGAACTCGAGCTGAGTTCGAATATTGATTTTTATTTTTTATTTTTACGAACTCGAGCCGAATTTGAACATAGCAAAATTTAAACGAACCGAGTTTGAAAACACTCATGTTTGGCTTAAACTCGATTCGTATATAGCCCTACATCTGAATAGGCCCAAATCCATTAACCCCCATCCCCGTAAGATAAGATCTACGATTGATATTAGTTTAACAAGAAGTGATACTAGTTAGCGTGGATTACGATGGTGAGCCAGATGAGATATAGTGAAGGTAGGCTGCCTAGTGCTAGATCTAGCTACGACAAACTTGATCGGGTGGTGGTGTTGAATGACATATTATACAACGTTTTGGAGAGGATGAGTCTACAGAAGATGATTATGACAACCCACAAACTAAGCAACGGATTGACCTTGATAAGAGAATTGTGACACGCACGTATGGGAATCTGGCGACAACAAGCGCTCTGTTCTTATATCTTTAACTTCTAATTCTATTATTATTATTATTATTATATTATATATGTTGGTTCATTTAACTTTGGTTTGACAAGATATAATTGCTTCCTTGCATAAACTAATTTTTTTTTTATAAAACTCTTAACTCTACATTATTCTAATCTCTAAAGCAGAGAGGCGAAGATCGTGTGTGTGTGTGTGTGTGTGTGTGAGGTGTTGTGATTGTTGGTGGTAGTTGTGGCTATGAGGGGTAGACACATCAGTTCTGTAAATTTGAGTAGCAGATTGATGAGAGAGAGAAAGGAAGAATGTTCTCAAAACTATTCTGTTGTTTTGTTACTATTTTCGTGGTTTTTGTTTTTGTGTTTTTTTTTACCGAAAATTTGGAAACTAAATACAATTAGCAAAAAGATACAAAACATTCAACTACCGGCTATTACAACGTAGATCAACTAAAGTGAAAGCAACCTAATAAGACTTAATGAACAACAAAGAGAGGATGCAATCTCATTCCTCATAAGCCATAGCAAAAGACATCAAAACAAAAGCAACAAAATCCAGAGGGAGAGTTCACTAAGCTTCAGCATCAGTCATAGCAAAAGGAATATCAACCTGTACATAATTAAACAATATTTGATGGATTTGTTCACCAAGGCGCAAAAACAAAAGAAGCCAAAATTGAAGCCAGAGCAAAAACTCTTTATGTACCCTTCCCGATATACACTGAATGCAAGAATTTGCAATTAGTTGCCATCTGGTACATAATATACGGACTATTTACGAATTGTGTCACGCTAAACCTGGTTTGTTCACAGTGATTGATGGTGCAATTAATGATAGAAAAAATTTGGCTGGTACCCCAATTGGAGGAATCTTCCTCCTACCCCTTATATAGTGACAATCAATTGTGTCTAAATGTTTCTAGTGGCTTTTATTTAGTGACGTTAAAAAAATGCTGCTAATAATTGTTGCTGAAAGTGTTAGAAGAAAAGTCGCTTGAAACATTTAGCGAATGCAATTTAATCTAGCTAACCACTGAAGCGCTAATGTAAGAGCAAAC